>OY747710.1:17475499-17650499 GCA_963556495.2 Valencia hispanica
GATTATATGACCCGTCTTCTCTTTTTACAAAGAAAGGAAGAGATCGGATTTATTTGGAGGAAGATATCGGAGGATATAGGAGTGCCAGGTAAGCAGTTAAATATTTTCTTTTAACGTTCTTGTTATGTTAGCTAACGCTAGCCAAACCCAGTTAGGGCAACTACCGCACGTGACGTGCCGATGCGGACTACAAAGTGTGCAAGCAGCTGGGTTTTAATTTTAAAGCATCAACTTTCGTCCGTTTAAACGATTTGACGTGTGGACGCGCTGACCGGCGTGAACGTGCCATGAGAGAGAGCGAGAGAGATGCGTGAGTGACAGAGAGACGAAGAGAGAGCAGGGAAAGGAAATGCAGCTGAACATATATGGTGCGTATTTTAAATAGCGTAAAAAACAAAAACGAAACGCAATATGTGACAGTCGGTGCAATGCCACACATTCGTCTATGTTTGAAACACTGAAGCCATTGGTACATTTATCTCAATGGCTTGAAGAATCTGGATTATACAGTACCTGAACACCAAAAAGACTGTATCAACGAGCTTCTCTCGTAAACCAGCAGAGGGCGCCCAAACGTGTAATGATGAATGGAGAAAGCCTTGAGGTGGTGGGGCATTTTAAATAACTTGGGGTGGTTTTTGAGTCTTGCTTAACATTTAAGGAACATGTAAAGAAAGTTGTAAGCATAATTAAGTATAACTTGTCAAATTTTTATTACATGCGACAACATCTTGTCATAGAGTCAGCTAAAGTCTTCATGAATGCCATTACATTCTCCCATTTAACCTACTGTTATACAACTTGGACACATGCAACTGCAAGAACATTACAACTCATCTGGTCGCTCTTTAAAAAAACTATAAAAATAATGGATAAAAAACCTTATCATTTTCACCACTGTGACATTATATGAAAAGACAACATTCTTAGTTCAGACAGTTATCAATTTTTTTGGACACATGCCTTGTACTGAATGGACTTACACACAAAAAAAAAACAATAGCCAGATCACCAGGGCAATAACTAGAGGAGACTGTAATATTCCCAAGCGAAAAATTAAGTTTTGTGAAATGGTTTCATCATACTGAGGCACACTTTCATGGAACAATATTCCAATATCCATTATGTAAATCATTAATCACTCATCGTTCACAAATAGTTTAAAACAATGGTTAAAAACACAACAACAATGTACCCACCACATATAACTCCAATGGTCACTAGTATTATTTTAGATATAGATACATTCTTTTAATTGGATGCCTTTTTTAATTTGTAACTTTGATGTAAATGTTAAAGTATTCTATGTCCCATCTCTGCATTATGTTACTACTGTTCTTGAATTATGTCTGCATGTTTCTATGTATTTTACTGTTTTAAGTCCATCAACCTGCCCAGGGGCACACCAACATGAGACAGGCAGAAGCTGGAATCAAACCTAGAACCCTCCAATTATAAGCCAACTACTCTGCTTTGCGATGTGTAGTCCCTATTTTTAAATAAATTGAAATTGACAACAGAATTTATAAACTATTTAAAGATATGAAGACTGTGTTGAAACGGAAAAGTAATTGCTTCCATTGCAGCATCAGCACATTTTTCTTTGTGAATTTGCCTATCTGATCTTTTTGGAAAACAAAAAAGGTATTTTGATAATCTAGGATATACACTTTGAATTGTAACATCTGGACATCCATACATTTTCTACCCTAACACAGTCCATACAGGTTTGTGAGAGCGTTGGGGCAGTTCACTAGCAGGCCATAGGTGAGATACACAATGGATAGGACACACAATCAAATCCACACCTCAAGCAATTTGGAGAGCCCAATTAATATTATCCACAACTTTATGTGTTTTGTGTCTCTGTGTCAGGTATAGCTAAAATGACATTATTTTTTACAGATTATAAAAGAAAAGCAACAGTTGCTTAGTATTTTATCCATGTTTATGTTAGAAAAGCTATTTCCTAATGCACAAACACAATTTCAGATAAAATGAGAAAAAAAAATATAGTTTGAAAACTTTATAAAGACTGAAATGTAACTTATAAAGGATAAACCTGAATTTTATGGAAAACACCTTAGGCAAAGATATGGACATGACAGTATTTGGTTAAATATTCAACATAAAAAGATACTCTAAAAAAATAAAAATAAACAATATGTTTAACTTCAATAACCAAAAACAGAAGGGAAACAAGAAAAGAAAGAAATTGGCAACCTTTCACAGCATTTATCATTGCATTTGTGTCTATTTGTTATTGTTATAGCTCTTACTCCTATCCAGAGACAGTCAAGATGTATTTGTATTTTACAAATTAAGTTTAAATTATTTCTCTTCCCTAGGAAACATACATCCTCTCTTATTTTATAATGGCTCTAAAACAGTAGATTTATTTTATATCTTAAACATCCAAACTTACATGTTATTGTTATATTGATTATTTTGTTCAGGGTGTCATTTAGATATTTCACTGAACAGATGTAAGGTCCAGAATCATTTGTAAAGTTGTTATTAAAACATCTTAAATAATTTTTATGAGATAAGATACCCACATTTCACTTTCAGAGTTGTAGTCTCATTTGTGAATATGCCACCTGTGAAGGTGACCTTACATGTTATATTGGTGTTGTGATGTTCAGCTGAAGGGTCAGAGTTGAGCTGTGTCAATTTTCTGTCAGGTAAATAGTGTCTCAGTGTTAAATGATGAGCTCACCATAGATAACATTAAAGGCAAAATGAAAAATGACTGGACAACCCAGAAACTGCTTTATTTAGCGGACATATAATCCACTTTGAATGTTTTTGCTGTTTCTGCAGGTTATTTATTGCTGACTATGCAACAGTTTTTTTCTTAAATAAAATGCTGGTACAAGCATTTTGTGATGATTTTTCCTAAACCTTCCTTCACTTATAAACGTCCGGTATTAGTAGTTTTTATAAACACAGGTTTGCATCCAGTTGTCAGGGAGTGGTGTGATGCAGCAAGGACCCAAACGCAGACGCCGGTAGATGGTAATGGATTTTTTTTTTAAGTGCTCCTGGCTGAAGTCATGATAATGATGATGATGATGATGATGATGATGATGATGATGATGATGATGATGATGATGATGATGATGATGATGATGATGATGATGGCATGAACAGAGAGACAGGACATCGGATGAGCAGGACGGGAAACAGCAGGACAACACACCATGGAGACATAGACAATGATCTGGCGCAGAGTGAGGGGTTTTGAAGGCAGAAGCTGAGGCGGATCGGGTGTGGATGATTGGAAAGATACAGGTGAGGACAATGCTGATGAGAGGGTGATTAGGGCAGCATGATATACCAATATAGTACAGTATATAGGGGAGTATGTTGACTGTCTATACCACACACAAAAATCATCAAAGAACCTATGAAAATTAACATAAAATGCTAATGAAATGTATAAGTACCTTTATTAGTTTTCCTTGAGAGTTAGTTGTTTAGGTCAGGGTAGAGTCGCAGTAGAGAACACTAACAAGCATAAAAACTCAAGCTTAATAAACTTGATGTGTACAAAACCTACAAACCCCCCAAAGACTGTAAAAGCATAATGAGGACTCAACCTTTATAAATGATTTACAGAAGCAATGAATTATTATTGCATTTATTGGAGAAAATCTGACACATCTAAGTTATATCACATATATCACAATTAAATTACTTTTTTTTTTACGATCTCTTTACCCCTTTATGTGTATACAATTTAATAATGAAAAATGTCCTTTTCTTGAATGAGGCCCAAAGTCCTATTCATGGTATTATTAGACAGACCACATTTAATGAAGTGAATTATGATTCAAATAAATTATATTTTGTTACTTTATTATCACTTTATTATCCACTTTAATGGTGTTAGACAACAAAGCTACAATTTTCATTTTAAAAACTGAGTTGTTATACTATCTACAGGGTGGGCCATTTATATGGATACACCGTAATAACATGAGAATGGTAGGTGATATCAAAGTCCTGTTTGTGGCACATTAGGATATGTGAGGGGGGAAACTCCTTAAGATGGGTGGTGACCATGGTGGCCATTTAGAAGTCGGCCATCTTGGATACAACTTTTGTTTTTTCAATAGGAAGAGGGCCATGTGACACATCAAACTTATTGGTAATGTCACAAGAAAAACAATGGTGTGCTTGGTTTCAACGTAACTTTATTCTTTCATGAGTTATTTACAAGTTTCTCTTTGTTCACAGCCATTGACATGTCGAAGAGGTTAACACGTGAGGAGCGGATCGAAATCGTGTTGATGTCTGGTGAACACAGTAACCGGGTCATTGCAGCAGATTTCAATGCAAGACACCCTACAAGACCACCCATCTCCCATGCTACAGTCAGCAAACTGCTTGCTAAGTTTCGTGAAACTGGTTCAGTGTTGGATTTGTCAAAATGTGGACGCAAGAAAACTGTCACTAATGAAGAAACATCAGTGGCTGTCCTAGCTTCATTCAGCAAGAGCCCACAGCGTAGCACTCGCCGCACGTCACTGGAGAGTGGCATTAGTCGAACATCCCTTTATGTTTTATGTTCGACTAATGCCACTCTCCAGTGACGTGACAGCCACTGATGTTTCTTCATTAGTGACAGTTTTCTTGCGTCCACATTTTGACAAATCCAACACTGAACCAGTTTCACGAAACTTAGCAAGCAGTTTGCTGACTGTAGCATGGGAGATGGGTGGTCTTGTAGGGTGTCTTGCATTGAAATCTGCTGCAATGACCCGGTTACTGTGTTCACCAGACATCAACACGATTTCGATCCGCTCCTCACGTGTTAACCTCTTCGACATGTCAATGGCTGTGAACAAAGAGAAGCTTGTAAATAACTCATGAAAGAATAAAGTTACGTTGAAACCAAGCACACCATTGTTTTTCTTGTGACATTACCAATAAGTTTGATGTGTCACATGGCCCTCTTCCTATTGAAAAAACAAAAGTTGTATCCAAGATGGCCGACTTCTAAATGGCCACCATGGTCACCACCCATCTTAAGGAGTTTCCCCCCTCACATATCCTAATCTGCCACAAACAGGACTTTGATATCACCTACCATTCTCATGTTATTACGGTGTATCCATATAAATGGCCCACCCTGTATAAATACATACAAATTCAGTTTTTGTACTATGTTAAAGTTCCACACAAACTTGAATACATTTTCAATTTTTTCATAGTTTTTCCCAATCACCAACAGGTGAATTTTCTAGAAATGTATTGAAACCACATATGGATAATAAGACAAGCAGTGAAATATGTTTGAAATGAGATGGCATCGGCACAATGAATCACAATGAACAGCTCTTTTTAACTAAGTCTTTGAACTTAAAACACAGTGTCCTAAATGCTTGATGTTTTGTTATCCTGATCATCCTTCTTTTCCTCAACATCATCTTCCCTTTTCTTTTCTGACTTAACTTCAGCATACACTGTCTCTTTCTCCTTCTGATTTTCTACCTCTTTAAAACTCCTGTTCAACTTGGAGAGATCAACACTGGCATAAGTCAAGTAATTTGATCTATTGGTGAGTTCAGGGGCAAAGGCACCATTCATTGCTCCTTGTTGGACTTGAAACTGAGCCTTGTTCACTGTCTGGTCACTGCAAAACTGCAAGATACGAAAAAAGACATGACATGAGCATGAAAAAGACGATAAGATACGAAAAGAGACATGACATAACATGAAAAAGACATGACCTGCTGAAACAAGTAACATTTTTATCCGACTAGATTTAATTTGGGAATTTCAATGCCAGACACTCTATCAAGGATCAAGCAGGAGTCATGGCCTCCAGTGGATAGAATAAATAATCTCCAGCAATCATCAGGCAAGAGGCAGAGTGCAACCTTGACAGGTCGCCAGTTGGGCAATACAGAGACCCATAGGACAAACAACCATGCATGCACACACTCATACCGAAGGACAATTTAGAAAGACTAATTAACCTAATAGTCATGTTTTTGGACTGTGGAAGGAAGCTGGAGTACCCGGAGGAAAGCCACTAATTCACAGGGAGAACATGCAAACTCCATGCAGAAAGACACCAGACTGTGATACAAACCCAGGACCTCCTTGCTGCAAGGTAACAATGCAGCCCGACACAAAACATATGACACATTAAACATATCAGATTCTCGCTATTATTAAATCAGTTACTCAAAGGCAGCTCTAAACAGATGGGTTTTTAGCCCACAAGATTAGCTACCATAACTATGCAGGAGATACTCAGCTTTACATTACAATGTCACCAGGTGACTCTAAACCCATCCAAACCCTAAATAAATGCATCAAGCAAAATAATGGATGGATGTGCTATAACTTTCTCCAGCTGAACAGAAACAAAACTGAAGTAATAAGTTTTGGACCTAAAGAGGAATGATCAAGAGTCAGCACAGAGCTTCAATTAATAAAGATAGAAACCTCTGATCAGGCCCGAAATCTAGGTGTAATAATGGACTCAGAACTGGGCCTCCAAGGTCACTTAAAGACAATTACAAGGTCAGCGTTCTATCACCTGAAGAACATTTCTAGGATTAAAGGAGATTACCTTGAAAAACTCATCCATGTGTTTATATTTAGTCGAATTGATTACAGCAACAGCGTCCTCACAGGTCTGCCTAAAAAGTCAATCAGACAGCTGCAGCTGATCCAGAATGCTGCTGCTCGTGTTACTCACTAGAACCAGGAAAGTAGAGCACATCACCCCAGTTCTAAAGTTCTTACACTGGCTTCCTGTTGCTCAGAGAATAGACTTCAAAATGCTCTTACTAGTTTATAAATCATTGAATGGCTTAGCACCAAAATATGTTGAAGACTTGTTGTCACTATACCAACCACCCAGACCACTCAGGTCCTCCAACTCTAGCCTACTAAACATCCCTAGACTCAAAATCAAACACGGAGAAGCAGCTTTCAGTTTCTATGCTTCCCTTATCTAGAACAGACTTCCTTCCGACTGCAGAACTGCTGAAACACTGAGCTGCTTTAAATCATAACTAAAAAATAATCTGTTTAGTATTGGCATTGAGTGAACTATTAATCTCTTATGTATCATATGTGTTCATGTTTTATTGCTGTTTTTCATGCTTTATTGTGTATCATGTGTTGTGTGTTTCATGCTAAATTGCTGCTTTTGATTTCCAATTGTTATATTCTATGTTTTTTACTTTATCACCAAAACATGTAAAGCACCTTGAATTACCCTGTTGTTGAAAGTGTGCTATACAAATAAAATTGCCTTGCCTTGCCTTGCCTGCCTTCTAGCTCTATTAACTGAATCTGTGCGCTGACTCTTGATCGTTCCTCTTTAGGTCCAAAAGTGATTAAGTTCATGTCTTTTTTCAATCAAGATATAGGCTATGTATTATGTATATAAGGTTTTTGGGGATGTGCAATTTTATTTATTCTAAATAAGATTTCAATTAAACTAGGCAAAGGATGTTCCCAGAAAACCTCCAAAATCAGGCGACCAGGGGCCATCCTGATCAGATGGGGATCAAGGAGCAGTGATTCAACTGTAAGCTGCACCGTCTTGGTTCACCTCTGTTCTGAGGCAGATATCAGGTAGATACCCAGTGAAAGAACCTGATTTCAGATGGTTTAATCTAGAATTGTCATAGATTCGCCAGCAAGGACTAAGTGTTGAAGCCTTAGCTGCACCCAACCTTTCGAAAATTTGAAAAAACATCCATATTAAAATATCTCCCACAGGGGGACTGGCTGTCAAAGAGACTAAACTAAAATGCTGCTTTTGTATTTGAAATGCAATTAATCTGTGCGGTCTTTCGAATCAGCCTGATTGCTACTGCTGCAGCCTATGCAGCTTTTCTTCCCTGTCAATCGAAGTCATGTTTTCTTTCCATATACTAATTAAAAGATTCTATGGTGCAGTTTGAGAGAACCAGAGAAATGCAAATGCCCATTACTCTTTAAAAGAGGACAGAGGCCTGTTAAAGAACATAAAAGTTTTGTAAATTCAAACTGTGTTTTGATTTACTGCTAAAAATTATTTATTTTAACCAAAAGATATCCATGAAATATCATTTAACATTGTATGTACCTTTAGATCGTGAGCCGATCTTTATCTTTTCCAAAAGAACAATAGAACGTAACATTTTAAAAGCAGCTGAATGAACTTGGTTACCTGTGAATGATTTGGAGAGATCACTTCAAGATTCTCAGCAGAATATCTTGACTTACTTAGCTTTTTTCTGGAAAAAACAATAAGAACAACAACATTTTATATATATATATATATATATATATATATATATATATATATATATATAAAGTGGCTTGCAAAAGTATTCGGCCCCCTTGAACTTTTCCACATTTTGTAACATTACAGCCACAAACATGAATCAATTTTATTGGAATTCCAGGTGAAAGACCAATACAAAGTGGTGTACACGTGAGAAGTGGAACGAAAATCATACATGATTCCAAACATTTTTTGCAAATAAATAACTGAAAAGTGGGGTGTGCATAATTATTCAGCCCCCTTTGGTCTGAGTGCAGTCAGTTGCCCATAGACATTGCCTGATGAGTGCTAATGACTAAATAGAGTGCACCTGTGTGTAATCTAATGTCAGTACAAATACAGCTGCCCTGTGACGGCCTCAGAGGTTGTCTAAGAGAATGTTGGGAGCAACAACACAATGAAGTCCAAAGAACACACCAGACAGGTCAGGGATAAAGTTATTGAGAAATTTAAAGCAGGCTTAGGCTACAAAAAGATTTCCCAAGCCTTGAACATCCCACGGAGCGCTGTTCAAGCAATCACTCAGAAATGGAAGGAGTATGGCACAACTATAAACCTACCAAGACAAGGCCGTCCACCTAAACTCACAGGCCGAACAAGGAGAGCGCTGATCAGAAATGCAGCCAAGAGGCCCATGGTGACTCTGGATGAGCTGCAGAGATCTACAGCTCAGGTGGGGGAATCTGTCCATAGGACAACTATTAGTCGTGCACTGCACAAAGTTGGCCTTTATGGAAGAGTGGCAAGAAGAAAGCATTGTTAAAAGAAAACCATAAGAAGTCCCGTTTGCAGTTTGCCACAAGCCATGTGGGGGACACAGCAAACATGTGGAAGAAGGTGCTCTGGTCAGATGAGACCAAAATGGAACTTTTTGGCCAAAATGCAAAACGCTATGTGTGGCGGAAAACTAACACTGCACATCACTCTGAACACACCATCCCCACTGTCAAATATGGTGGTGGCAGCATCATGCTCTGGGGGTGCTTCTCTTCAGCAGGGACAGGGAAGCTGGTCAGAGTTGATGGGAAGATGGATGGAGCCAAATACAGGGCAATCTTGGAAGAAAACCTCTTGGAGTCTGCAAAAGACTTGAGACTGGGGCAGAGGTTCACCTTCCAGCAGGACAACGACCCTAAACATAAAGCCAGGGCAACAATGGAATGGTTTAAAACAAAACATATCCATGTGTTAGAATGGCCCAGTCAAAGTCCAGATCTAAATCTAATCGAGAATCTGTGGCAAGATCTGAAAACTACTGTTCACAAAAACTGTCCATCTAATCCGACTGAGCTGTGCAAAGCTGGTAGAGACATACCCTAAAAGACTGGCAGCTGTAATTGCAGCAAAAGGTGGTTCTGCAAAGTATTGACTCAGGGGGCTGAATAATTACACACACCCCACTTTTCACTTATTTATTTGTAAAAAAAAAAAATTGGAATCATGTATGGTTTTCATTCCACTTCTCACATGTACATCACTTTGTATTGGTCTTTCACCTGGAATTCCAATAAAATTGATTCATGTTTGTGGCTGTAATGTGACAAAATGTTGACAAGTTCAAGGGGGCCGAATACTTTTGCAAGCCACTTAGTGTATATATATATATATATATATATATATATATATATATATATATATATATATATATATATATATATATATATATATATATATATATATATATATATATATATATGCAGACTTAACATACTAATACAATTAATGAGTAGAAAACTAATGAGCGATAATGTACCTGTAACATTTTATGGATATAAAAGAAATAAGAACTATTAAAAATCCCCCAATTAAAAAGACAATGATGATTTCTTCCCAGGGAACTCTTGGTGTAGACTCATCTGTTCTCGGGAGAAAAAGAGAAAAACATTTACATAAAGTGGAATTGTTAGTTTTCTCCATACAGTGAACTTTATGTAAATTCATTCTTTTCAAGAAAATGAAAAATATATCTATATTCATTATATGCCCTTTGTTTGTTATTTATAACCCCTGGAAGGAAATGTTTTTAGTCATCTTAAAAAAACAATTTTTCACTTGTCTTCTCAGATGGACAACATGCTAATGGACTTTAAAAATATTTTTAGGGACAAGTAAATTGATAATGAAACATACTAACTGAAAACTACTGAATATTGTTAGGCCATACATTTAACCATTTTCTGAAGTAATTTAGCATCCCTGATTAACTTGTTTCTGACTTTTTCATTTTGTTCTCTCTACTTGATGTTGTGGTATTTTGGTATAATATTTGCGTTAGAAAAACAATTGGAGTTACAGTCTAAACTGTCATGAAGAGAATGACTAGCTAGGCAGTCTGTTTCCTCATTGCGCAATTTGCGTCTGCTACAAAGCCAAGTTTGACATCTACTCGTTTCCAGAACTGTTTCCCTGGTCTACTTGTTTTCTAAAGAAAACATCCTAATAAATTACTTGAAGTATTACAGTTTCCTGTCTTAAGTACCCTGTTAGATTGCTCTCCAAGACCAAATCTGCTGCAGCCATTTATCGAGCCACATCGGCTCCAGCACCTATCACCACCTGCATTCTTCACAACCGGTAAAACTTTAAACTTCTTGTTCTGTCAGTATTGAAATAAAGAGTAGTCTTGCATACTATCATTAATGAAAGACTGGATGACTGGATGATGGATTATACTTACAAGTTACTGTTACATTAATTTCTTCTAGCTGAGTGTTGTTCAGGTGTTTTGCTGTGCATTTGTAAAGCCCAGCATCTTCTGTTGTGACACTAGGGATGTAATAAGAGGCAATTCCATTTCCTTCCCGTGAGAGATTTCTAACACTGTCGTATAATTTTCTTGAAAACTTGATATATGAGAGAGGGAAGCTGTCAACACTGCAGGTCAGATTAAGATCATTTCCCTCCTTGACGGTTGTTCTGCCTGAGATCTGAGGTTTTCTTGCATCTGTGGAGCACAGTTTAAGTAATATTGGGGGATTTTTTACAAAAAATAGAAAAAGAAGATTAAGAATGCACATATGAAATCAGAACAAAAGTTACACACAATATTTGCTTTTGACTAGAATACAGACCAAGCAATTCTGTTGTAAAATTTGCTTCATCTTAAGTTTTGAAATGCAACTAAGTACAGCACAATGCCAGGCTCTTTACATTGAAATACTCACAGGTCACATTCAGAGTTACAGTCTCCTGTGAAGTTGTGCCAGCAGTGAAGCTGACATTACAGGTTAGTTTGGTGTTGTGGTGCTCAGCTGTAAAGCTAATGGTCAGAGTTGAGTTGTGTCTCTGGGTCACAGCAGTTAGATTCTTGGGTTTTATAGCAGTCATGTTCCCCACAATGTAAGAGTCATTCTCTCTTTTTCCTCTCCACAACCAGATGATTTCCGGAGGAGACCCGGAGCAGAAACCAGGAGCAGTGCAGGTCAGAGTAGCCCGCTGTCCCTCAGTCAGTGTAGGAATCATCACAGAGGGCGTCTGATTCAGATCTAATGGCAAAACAGTTCATAGGTGGAATCATCTAAAAGAATCATGAATTTCCATGTACTTCTATTTAAAATTATATGAGGTTCTTCAGAAAAAAGATAATAATCTTAACACAAAAGCTCCCATTCTAAAAAGGTTATTGAGAAAAGTTTAAAGGTTCTTTGAGATGAGGAACTAATAAACTAAAGAAAAGGTGTTCCTACCTGTGACGGAAACAAGAGTCATTTTAATGTATGAAAATCCATCCTTTCCATCCCAAATCCCATTAACTCTGAGGTGATAATATCCTGAATCCGATTTAGTGAGATCATTGATTATGATGCTACAGTTCCTCTGACTCAAATCAGACTCCAACAATGACACTCTTCCTCTAAACTCAGCTGCAGTATGTTCATTATTGTCAGAGTTAAACACAGTATAGTCACACATCTCTTTATCATGTTCGCATTTGTGCCAAACCAAGTGTTGGGGAGTAAATTCTTTATGAGTTTTGAAAGAACATTGTATCACAACACAGAGTCCAGCCTCCCCTGTTACTCTCTCATTAAGTGTGATGCAGAACTCATTCTCCTGACAGTATTCTTCTCCCCAAACCAATGGATCTGTTAATCAAAGATTACATATTATTATCTTCCATACGTTTGTTGATGAATTTCATCAAAAGGACAGTTATTTAGAATATCAAATATTTTGGAATTGAGTACTGCCTTTGTGGTTGATTGATTGTGAATTTAACTTTCACTGCAAAATAAATTGAAATACAACCATTTTTATTTTCATTAACACTGAATGTTGAAAAACGGAAACTTACGTTTTACCTTTTTCAACAATGCAGACTCTCACCGACAAAAGCATGACTGCCCAGGTTAGAACAGACATCTTGATGTAAAGCTTGAAATTTGAAATCTCTTTCTCCACAGGACACAATTTAGTGCACCAGGACATCCAGAATCCGATAAAATGTAACACTGGAATATATGACACGTAAGTTGGGGAAAAATGTTTAACCAGTTTCATTATCAGCTCACGATTTCCAGAACTGCAACTCTTCTACAAACTAACTCCTCAGACATTTTATAAAATAAAATTTCTACATGTGAAAAAAAGATGATCTTTAAAACTCAACATCACAAAAAGTTATTATTTACCTAGATTACATTTTAGCTGGCTGTATTTTGATCATTTCAGGAACATGCAGCATTAGTCCACCCAACATCAACAACTCTTCTTTTCCCACCACAGTGAACTCATCTTTTTACAAGCAGTTTCATTTATTATTAAATCTCTCTGTAATTGTTTAAAAACATCAAAATATTGTTATTACCATCAAAGTGAATGTTGTTTACCTGTGTTGCCTCGTCCACATTCTGACTTTACTTCACTGACTGTTATCTTTTAAGCTGAAGGTTTTTTTTCTTTGGCTCTCATTTACTAGTTCTCCTGGAAGTTTGTGGACACTAAACCCTTGTGCTTCTCCTTATCTGAACAGACAGAGGGAAATTATAGTCAGTATTGTTGCAACATGTCTTTATTACTTTAATATTAAGTGCAGTTAAAACTAACAATCTTTTATCATATTTTATTGCTGTAAATTATCTTATAACCATCTGATATTTACATGTATTGCTTTAAATAAAGGAAGTGTTTTAAACAGTAAATGAATCAAATCAACCCTTTTCTGTTCAGCATTTCCCCATTTCAACAGTAATGCATTCTCTTGTGAGGAACTTTAGGATATAATTAGTTTATGATAAGCACAGTGTGAATGTAGCTACAGTCATGCATTATCATATCTCAACTGGGCTGTTGCAGTGGTTTGTATACCAATCTGAGGCCACATCTTCACAGGACTAGTTCTGATCACTGCAGCTTTTCTTTTACAATATACTGTATGTGCAAATCTGAGCCCACCTCCTCCATATTAGTGTTCTATCGCTTACTCGCGAACCCTTAAATTTCAAGTTTCAAACTGGACCCTAAGAGTGCCATGCAGTAATTAATAAAACCTAATAAAACATTTTGTTACTAATGGTATATTATTTACTAGTATGATATTTATTTACTATTTATTACTAGTTTAAATCCTTCTATCCATAATGATTTTATAGAATGCAATCAGATTTGTGAAATGGTTGCTATTTTAATTGTTCCAATAATAATTGGCTGTTATCTTTACTGTGCATATCTTTCCCCAATGTCAATGACCAATGTTATGATTATTTTTGATGAAACTCAATTCAGGCTATGCTTCTAATTAAAATCCAACTGAAGGAAAATTAGTTAAAGACTGACAGACACCACAACACTCTGTTGTTGTAGGATAGTCTCATGAAGAGGATGCTCAGGGTTGTCTATAATTTTTCTGATTTTATGAAGAATCCTTCTTTGCGTCATCATCTCCAGATGTTCCACAGTAGTCCCAAGAACTGAACCAACCTTCTTAATCAGGTTGTGGAGCCTTTTTAAGTCCTTGGCTCTGATGCTGCTACCCCAAAAGATACCATACCATTCCAGTTTATTCAGTGGCGGCTGGTGAAAAATATTCTTGGTGGGGCTGTCCTTTTTTTTCTTTTTTAAAATCAAACTTGTGCTGTTCTGAGCTTTGTGCACAATTCCACTATTTCCTGAACTAAGTACAGCTCTTTTATTTCCTGTCTTACATCATTGGACAAACTGATTAATCCAGGAGTGTCTGACCATTGTTTTTGTGACTACTGAGGTCAGACACACCTGGATTGATCAGTTTGTCCAATACAGACAGGAAATTAAAGGGCTGTACTTAGTTCAGGAAGTAGCCTAGTGGAGCTGTGCATATAGCTTATCAAGTCATTTTCAATAATCATCCCAAAACAATTGAACATAAACGGCTGGATACCAGTAGGCTACTATGTGAAATACTGATTATTTTAATACCAATATTAACAACTTGAGGCATTCGTATACTAAACATAAATACAATATTGCACAAACAAGTTTAGAACCAAACTGGAAACAAATAACGTATTAGGTTTACGCAAACATTTTACACACAAAGCTGTTAACTCTTACAGCAGCGCCCCCTTGTGGCAGATAAATCACACTGCCAATGTCACCACCAGATATCTTGCCCGTCCTCTCACACACACCAGCCTTGGGGCGATTTCTCTATCGCCCTTCATGCGGCCGAATCAACGACGCTGATTGGATAAATTCCTGTTGCTATGAGCCAGCCAATCTTGTCAGTGATTGGCTGGCTGCTGCACTGCTTGGGGCGATCTTTCTGTCGCCCCAGCCGATCAGCAGCAGGAGATTTTTCTACGAAAATGATATATTTTTATATATGATACTTTGTTACTAATTTAAACTCACAATTAACTTAGAATATGTGATTATTGTTATTTAAAAATAAAAAACACTTAGGAAACACTGGGGGGCCCTAGCCGCCACTGAGTTTATTTATATAGCACATTTAACAACGGCATGAGAGCCGACCAAAATGCAGCACAAAAGACAGACGAAAGTAACAGATAGATAAAATATAGATTAACACATAGGGTAATAATAAGATAAAACAGTAATAAAAGCTCAAAGAAATTTGAATAGAATCAAAAGCAAAGGAATGAAAGTAAGTTTTTAACTAGACTTAAAAATAAAGCGAGATGAGGGCAATCTGATTGGGAAAGGTAAACGGTTCCAGAGTGAGAAGCGCAGACCGAAGAGGCACGGCACCACGGGACCTACAGCGAGAGTTCGGGACAAATAGTAAGCACTGGTCAGCTGACCTGAGAGATCCTGGGGGGACCTAAGGGCAGAGCAGCTCAGACAAATATGCAGGTGCGAGGCCGTTAAGAGATTCAAAAACGAATAGGATCTTAAAATCAATCCGGAACCAAACAGGAAGCCAATGCAGTCTTGCTGGGACATATGTAATTATGTTCTCGGGGTCTATTACCAGTCAAGAATCGGGCAGCAGCGTCCTGTACCATTTCAAGGTAAGCAAGAGTGGTTGAATTAATGCCAAAAAGTACAGAATTTGACAAATCAAGGCGGGAGGTCATAAAAGCATGAATAATTGATTGGAGATGGCGCCTCTTTAGAATAGGCTTGAGTTTGGAGACCCGACGCAGATGGAAGAAACTGAATTTTACTATTTGATTAACATGAATGTCCATTTTTAAAGAAGAGTCCATCGTCACCCAAAGTTTAGAGATAGAGGTTTTTATGCTAGAGGAAAGGAAGAGAAGGTTATTTTGAGGGCAAGGAAAGTTTCTGGCACTAAAAATAATGGCCTCTGTTTTGGCCTCATTTAAAAGGTGAAATTTGGCAGACAGCCAACGTTTCAATCAATTGTTGATGATGGCTGAAGATATTACACTCTACAATAGACTTGTAGAAGATCTGCAGCACCTTGCTGCAAACCTTGAAAGACCTAAGCTTCCTCAAGAAGTACAGTCTGCTCTGTCCCTTCTTGTAGATGACTTCACTGTCACAGTCCAGTCTGTTGTCCAGGTGAACGCCAAGGTATTTATACTCCTCAACCACCTCCCCTTCTTCTCCCATGATGGAAACAGTGTTTGACTTATCCCTGTTTCTTCTGAAATCTAAAATCAATGCTTCATTTTAAGTCCCCCTCTCTTCAACCAGATCCTTGGTCATGCTGTAAAAAAAAAAAAAATTATGGATCAAATCTATGTTTACGCTGTATACAAACATCTTGTATTGACAAATGGACCAGATCCATCCTTACACTTTTAAAGTATGTGTTTTCAATTTCATTGCAGAACTAAATACAAGTTACATACTTCCATAAAGGATATTAACAATTTTAGTGTTATCTTTTCTACAGTTTTGCAATACAGCAAAGTAACACGTTTTAGCTTTTGCTTTCTAAATCGATTCTGAATTGGTTTTGTTCTGAATAATACAATTAAATCATTGCCACAATGTAACTAGTTACAGTTTTTTTATCTCTATTCGAAGACTTTCAAAAATGGTTACCATAGTAGTAAAAGTTAAAACCATCCAACAAGCATAATTATAGGGTTTGAAATTTCATCGTGGTGGAGGGGTTTGAGTGTCCCAATGATCCTAGGAGCTATGTTGTCGGGGGCTTTTGCTCCTGGTAGGGTCACCCATGGCAATTTGGTTCTAGGTGAGGGATCAGACAAAGTGCAGCCCAAAAGACCCCTATGATGAAAACGACAGATGGACTCAGTGTTCCCTCGCCCGGACGCGGGTCACCGGGGCCCCCCTCTGGAGCCAGGCCTGGAGGTGGGGCACGTTGGCGAGCGCCTGGTGGCAGGACCTTTACCCATGGGGCCCGGTCGGGCTTAGCCCGAAGAGGTAACATGGGCCCCCCTTCTCATGAGCTCACCACCTGTGGGAGGGGCCATAGGGGTCGGGTGCTGTGCAGGACGGGCGGCGACCAAAGGCGGGGACCTTGGCGGTCCGATCCTCGGCTGCAGAAGCTGGCTCTCGGGACATGGAACGTCACCTCTCTGGTGGGGAAGGAGCCGGAGCTGGTGTGCGAGGTTGAGAGGTTCCGACTGGACATCGTCGGACTCACCTCGGCGCACGGCTCTGGCTCTGGAACCCGTCTCCTCGAGAGGGGTTGGACTCTCTTCCACTCTGGGGTTGCCCCCGCTGAGAGGCGCCGAGCTGGGGTGGGCATACTTGTTGCCCCCCATCTCTGCGCCTGTATGTTGGGGTTTGCCCCGGTGAACGAGAGGGTAGCCTCCCTCCGCCTTCGGGTGGGGGGACGGGTCCTGACTGTTGTTTGTGCTTACGCGCCAAACAGCAGATTAGATTACCCACCCTTCTTGGAGTCTTTGGAGGGGGTGCTGGAGAGTGCTCCTCCTGGGGACTCCCTTGTTCTGCTGGGGGACTTCAACGCTCACGTGAGCAATGACAGTGAGACCTGGAGGGGTGTGGTTGGGCGGAATGGCCCCCCCCATCTAAACCCGAGTGGTGACTTGTTATTGGACTTCGGTGCTCGTCATGGATTGTCCATAACAAACACCATGTTCAAGCATAAAGGTGTCCAGTTGTGCACTTGGCACCAGGACACCTTAGGCCGCAGCTCAATGATCGACTTGGTTGTCGTCTCATCTGATCTGCGGCCGCATGTTTTGGACACTCGGGTGAAGAGAGGGGCAGAGCTGTCCACTGACCACTACCTGGTGGTGAGTCGGCTCCGATGGTGGGGGAGGACGCCGGACAGACCTGGAAGGCCCAAACGTGTTGTGAGGGTCTGCTGGGAACGTCTGGCAGAGTCTCCTGTCAGAAGGAGCTTTAATTCACACCTCCGGCAGAACTTTGAACACGTCCCGGGGGAGGCGGGGGACATCGAGTCCGAGTGGACCATGTTCCGCGCCTCCATTGCCGAGGCGGCTGACCGGAGCTGTGGCCGCAAGGTGGTCGGTGCCTGTCGCGGCGGCAACCCCCGAACCCGCTGGTGGACACCGGCGGTGAGGGATGCTTTCAGGCTGAAGAAGGAGTCCTACCGGGTCTTTTTGCCTTGTGGGACCCCTGAAGCAGCTGATAGGTACCGACAGGCCAAGCGGGATGCGGCTCGGATGGTTGCTGAGGCAAAAACTCGGGCGTGGGAGGAGTTTGGAGAGACCATGGAAAACAACTTCCGTACGGCTTCGAAGCGATTCTGGTCCACCATCCGGCGTCTCAGGGGGGGGAAGCGGTGTGCCACCAACACTGTTTACAGTGGGGATGGTGTGCTGCTGACCTCGACGCGGGACGTTTTGGGTCGGTGGATGGAATACTTCGAAAACCTCCTCAATCCCACCAGCACGCCTTCCAATCTGGAAGCAGGGTTTGGGGACTTGGGGTCGGGCTCTCCAATCTCTGGTGTTGAGGTCACCGAGGTCGTTAAAAAGCTCCTCGGTGGCAAGGCTCCGGGGGTGGATGAGATTCGACCGGAGTTCCTCAAG
Source organism: Valencia hispanica (assembly GCA_963556495.2). Taxonomy (NCBI): domain Eukaryota; kingdom Metazoa; phylum Chordata; class Actinopteri; order Cyprinodontiformes; family Valenciidae; genus Valencia; species Valencia hispanica. The sequence continues at coordinate 17,494,208 of OY747710.1, forward strand.
GCTCTGGATGTTGTGGGGCTGTGTTGGTTAACGCGGCTCTGCAATATTGCGTGGACATCGGGGGCAGTTCCCTTGGATTGGCAGACCGGGGTGGTGGTCCCCCTGTTTAAAAAGGGGGACCACAGGGTGTGTTCCAACTACAGGGGGAACACACTTCTGAGCCTCCCTGGTAAGGTCTATTCAGGGGTTCTGGAGAGGAGGGTCCGACGGATAGTCGAACCTCGGATCCAGGAGGAACAATGCGGTTTTCGTCCTGGTCGTGGAACACTGGACCAGCTCTACACCCTCAGCAGGGTCCTGGAGGGTGCGTGGGAGTTCGCCCAACCGGTCTACATGTGTTTTGTGGACTTGGAGAAGGCGTTCGACCGTGTCCCTCGGGGGGCCCTGTGGAGGGTACTCGGGGAGTATGGGGTACCGGGCCCCTTGATACAGGCTGTTGGGTCCCTGTACGACCCGTGTCAGGGCTTGGTTCGCATTGCAGTAAGTCGGGCTTGTTTCCAGTGAGAGTTGGACTCCGCCAAGGTTGCCCTTTGTCACTGATCCTGTTCCTACCTTTTATGGACAGGATCTCTAGGCGCAGCCAAGGCGTTGAGGGGATCCGTTTTGGTGGCCTCAGGATCGGGTCTCTGCTTTTTGCAGATGATGTGGTCCTGTTGGCTTCATCGGAACGTGATCTACAGCTTTCGCTGGAGCTGTTCGCAGCCGAGTGTGAAGCGGCTGGGATGAGAATCAGCACTTTCAAATCCGAGGCCATGGTCTTGAGCCGGAAAAGGGTGGGGTGCCTCCTCCGGGTCGGGGATTGGGTCCTTCCCCAAGCGGAGGAGTTTAAGTATCTGGGGGTATTGTTCACGAATGAGGGAAAAACGGAGCGGGAGATCGATAGACGGATTGGTGGGGCATCTGCAGTTATGCGGGCGCTCTACCGGTCTGTCGTGGTGAAGAGAGAGCTGAGCCAAAAGGCGAAGCTCTCGATTTACCAGTCGATCCACGTTCCTACCCTCATCTATGGTCACGAACTCTGGGTGGTGACCGAAAGAACGAGATCACGGATACAAGCGGCTGAAATGAGTTTCCTCCGCAGAGTGTCTGGCCTCTCCCTTAGAGATAGGGTGAGAAGCTCAGTCATCCGGAGGGGGCTCAGAGTAGAGCCGCTGCTTCTCCACATCGAGAGGAGTCAGTTGAGGTGGCTCGGGCATCTGGTCAGGATGCCTCCTGGACGCCTCCCTGGTGAGGTGTTTCAGGCACGTCTCACCGGGAGGAGGCCCAGGGGAAGGCCCAGGACACGCTGGAGGGACTATGTTTCTCGGCTGGTCTGGGAGCGCCTTGGGGTTCCTCCCGAGGAGCTGGAACAAGTGGCTGGGGAGAGGGAAGTCTGGGTCTCTTTGCTTAGGCTGCTGCCCCCGCGACCCGACCCCGGATAAGCGGAAGAAAATGGATGGATGGATGGATTTCAGTATCATTACAACCCTTGTATATGTGAGTGTTGGCTTGTTGTTTTCTGTGTTTTGTTCATTGAACAAAAGAGTAAAACCAAAAGGTATCATCCTTTTGTTGTGGTTAAAAACAAAAACAACACAATATATTGTTTGCTACCAATAATCCACTGTTGTTTTTACTTTTGTTTTTGTTTTTTTATTTGTACTTATTTGAAACAGAAGACAGATGGATTTTGAATCGCTCAAAACAGAACAGAGCAAACCATATAATTAACACTGTCATACCTTTGTAATCTCGCTGATAATTTGCAGAAAGATAGCAAAACCCTGATTTGAATTATTGTGTCAGAATATCAGAACTGTAGAAAAAAAACATAATGATAATAATAATGTTTACAAAGTATTGGACAACTTTACTGTACAACACACTGTGACAAAGAATTAGGTATATTTAATACTTGTGTGAAAACAATACAAAAATAAGAGGCATTGTAAGACTGCAAGCCATCTGGAGCCCTCCATTAAAGTAACAGGAACACTGTCTTAATAAAAGGCCAAAATAATTAGAAGAATTCGTCAAAGCTAAATTTGTATTCATCTACAGAGAGCTGCATTTGTAAGATATTTAAAGGGTGGTCAAAAGTCACAATGTTTGCATGTACCAAAGCACAGCAACTTTTACAAAACGGTTTCACAGTTTTTATGTTTACTGCCGAAGAATGAAAGTCTATATTTTAAGACATAGATTGTGAGTTTTCTTGATTTTCTCAGACCATGTATTAACATTGAACTTTTTGGTTTGTCAATCCTTCTTTGCTAAAGGTCTTAATAGTACAGAGCATCTCAACTTCGGATTTTGCATAAAGATTCTTCGCACTATATAATTGCAAGATATTTTTACAATACCTTTAAAAAAAACCTTTCCTAATCAAATAATTATGAGTAGTGCATACATTCCTTTGAGGTGTTATTGAGGAAGTACAGTGGCAGCCTCCTGTGTAAATTTATAACTTGTAAGGCTTCATCTAGAATCATTTAGCAGCTGCGTATTGCACAAGGATTGCAGAGAGAAGAATTATGCATACAGAATTCAAAACCTGTGTTTGCCATGATCAGTGTGATCTGATCACACCAAATCATGACGCCTGGAGCTTTTTATAAGTTGTGCATTCTTTTTCCTTCCCTTGTGCCTACTCTTTATTGAAAGGCAAGGCTTTGTATGACAGTTTGAAACATTACCAACTTTCTTTGGTTTTCCAGGAACCAGCACAGCCGGATGTGGGTGCAATTTGGAGGTGTGCCCTTATCTATCCAGCAGGGAACTCAGAATAGACCAGCTTCTATCCACAGTGGCCCTTACTCTGCAGTAGTACTTATGGTGTGGGAAAACGAAATTGTTTGTTAAAGGTGCTTAGTCAAATTATTTTGGTTAAAGCCAGAGCAGTGGTGGGACCTGAAGATAACTAAAGATGTAGTGTTACAATAACTTAACAGGAATTCTGCCACCATGGTGAGTGTGCTTAAGTTGTAGCCATGATCAAATTGCTTTATATGATAAAACCATGCAGGTATGCACTAACCTAGCTAAATGTATGTGCAGCCATGGTCCAACTTGCCCCAACCTCGATTATTGTATGACACGACAACAAAGCTTTGTGTATGCGCCAATCAGTCAGAGAACTATCACAGTTCATGCATCTGCATGCAACCCTACACCATCCCAGAAGACCTCACCAAAATCCTGCAAAGACTACATATTCTGGCTGATTTTCAAAGTCATGGTATGGTCTTTATTCAATAAGAAGGGTGCCTTAATAATACCAGAAAGTTAAATTAATGTATATTAAGAAGTTTGATAAAAATTGAGGTTTAAGCCACTGCGTACCCTCTAGAAGTTAAATGAAAATTATACTTGGAAGAGAAATACAATATTTTTAAGCTAGTAGAAATCAGTCAAAGTAAATAGGCAGTTGTCCTCTGCTTGCAAAAGTTGACCCAGCATTTATTTGACTGATTTGACCAGTTAAGTTCAATATTGAGAAATATTTTAATGCCTATATTAAGACAGTGTTTATCCAGGTTGGCTGGTGAACTGTGTAGCATGACTGCTTTAAATTTGTCAAACATGTGAAACACTCATGCAAAATATTCTGTAAACACACTGCCATCATCTTCTTCAGAAATATACATCAATTTTATTTATTATAATAAGACATCATTATCAAGTTAGACTATTAGTGTGCTTTAATATTACATCACAGGACCATCAAATGTATTTGAGCAGCACAACCAGTTGACGAGTTGGCATTACTTTTGTCATTCATAGGTTTGATGCAATCCTGTGAGAAAGAGGAATCCATATCTCTGTGAACTTAACAGACACCCCACAGATCACAGACAGCTGATCTTTCGGCACAATTTCAACACACACACATACAAACACACATATTGTCTAGAAGAGATAACACTTTGGCCCCTTCACACACATATGAGATATATATATATATATATATATATATATATATATATATATATATATATATATATATATATATATATATATATATATATGTTGCGCTTTAGGTTGGTACTTTCTAGAATGTGTGAGAAAGCATAATGCTTACTGGAGAAGAAAATATACATTTTGCACTTGCCACAGTGAGTGAAAATCTGTATAAATTAAGGGCAAAATAAATTGTGACAGTGTCTGTAAGTGGGTTGCATATCACTTAATCTTTTAAATTGCTGTCAAATGTAGGAGACACATTGTTCTGTTTCCTGTGTCTACTGAGTTCCACAACTTATTAAATACAGTTACGATGAGGCAAGAAACCAAGAAATGTAACTCTGTTATGCCTCCATACATTTATGTGCTTAACATGTAATGAACCCGAACCAGAAAAGAGAGGAGAGGGTTTACTCCCTGTTGATTTGAAGTAAACTGAAGAAAAAAACACAGTATCTCCTTGCCCTGACGCTTCGACTTGCAGCAGACGCAGTGACAGTAATCAGACAGATCAAATAATGAGACAGATGAGACACAGACAACTGTAAGGATAAAACAATGCTAAATTATGGAGAAATAATACACAACTGAAGTTTGTAAATAAAATTATTTAAGATATTGTCCTGTGAGTCCGACTTCATCCTGGAAAACGGCCAGTTTTTTTCTAAAGAGTGGAGTATAAAAAGGGTATCTTATGAAGAAAGGGGTACCTCAAAGGGGAAGGCCACTGTCATGGAGACAGAAAAACTACATTACACATCAGAAAAAAAGAAACAGTGAGTCACCATAATCCGGGAGATATGCAGTGAGAGATTAATAAAAGTTTTTGGTGAAGATGTATGTAACGTGTAGGCTGCCACTGCGTCACGCATAGCCGAGGGATCAGGGAAGGATCGCGATTCATTTGGCTTTGATTTCCGTGTAGTTGCTGCCATCATCCCCCCTCCCTGAGGCCCCCTCCCTGGGCCTGGCGCCGATAAACTCCAGAGCAGCGTAATTCAGCTCTTGCCTCTCCAGTCCTGCCATAGAGCCCACAGGTTGATAATCCCCGTCTTCTCCCTGCAAACAGAGGGAGCATTCACCACCACTAATAACAGTCAAGGTACCAGCATAACACCACGAGCAAAAACACGTTAGTAGTTACTGGTTGACATAATGACAATAGGATTGACGATGTTTGCTGTGAGTTTTGCAGTTTGGGTTACTAATGAGAAAGCCATGCAGAAGGCCTTTTTGGAAACAAATTAAAGTAAACAGAAAAGATGCTGATATGCGAGGGGATGCTTCTGTCACTGTGGCTTGTGTTTTAATAGGGATTCGTTTAGGAACCTTACCGTAGTCTCCTCTAGAATGGAGTTAAACTTTGAGCCCAACAGCTCTGTCTTAAGCTGTGCAAGAGTTAGGGGAGAGAAAAAACAGACAGAAAATGCAGAGAAGCGATGAAAGCAGGAGAAAAACAGTGTTTCGAAAGGTCATTGTTGGAGTTATTAGACTGCTAGTGGGAGAGATTACTTTATGACCTCTTTTCAGAGCTTAAAATGGGGTCTTATGCTTTTTTCATTACACAAAATATTAACCCCAAACATTCTGAGAATGGTTGTCCAACCCCTCTGTATTCAGAATCTAAATTATTGACATCATTATGTCTCACCACTTTCTTCCTCAGATTTTGTTTGTCCTTCTTGACTGCGCTGTAGTACAAAGCTGGATTCTCCAGGACCACGTCCTGCCTAGGGTTGCCATTCTCTCTGGGGGACGGAGTCACATAATCAGACTCTGTCTCAACTGCCAGTAACGCTGGGCGACACGCCAAGCCTGGGCATCCATTTTAAAACAAGCTGTACAAGGTTATGCTGGAGGCCGTCTTTGGCTGTGAGTGACGTGGTTATTTTATGGGTTTAGTTGCTGAGATCGCTGATCTACTGAAGAAAGCTTGCAAATTTGGGGGTCCAATGAAGCCTTGGGGCTAAATTAAAGCACCTTGGTTAAGAGGGCTACCTGGGTTGTATTTAGCACAGCAAGTCAAGGATACGGAAGCAATGTCAGAGCAGAGAATCATGCCTGCGCAATATAAAGTTAGTCCAGCTTGCTAACCACCTCCACAAGGCAGCCAGTCTGAATTTGCAAAGATTTCATCTCAGTTTTGTTGTAGCAAATAAACCGAAATTGCTTTACACAGAAGATTCTCACATCCACATCAGTCCCACATTCACTCAAATGCAATCTGCATACATGTGTTTTAGAATGGATGACTAGGCTTAAGTGTTTCCAAGGATTTCAGAAAATGCTTAGTAAACAAAAAGAAGACTTCTAGCATTGACCTCTCCATTAGTTTATGGTTTATACTCACTTTTTGTTATTCTGGCCCACGTATCTCACTGCTGCAATGATAAAGGCAATGACTGCTACTCCTCCAATGGTACCAACTATAACTGCCATCATGTACTTTTCTAAAAACACAAAGGTGATTTACTTTAAACTGACAGAGTAATTTGTACAATTATTAGACAGCACACAACATTGAGCCCACAATTATTAATTCAACTGTAAAATGTAAATTAAAAAGTTACTTTTCACTTAAACAAAAAGTTTGTTTAGACCTAAATATACCATGGGGTATGAATACATTTTGGCATCACGGCAGAAAAAGAGCTCAACCATACACACTATAGTAAATGCACATATATTGGACAAACTACATCTGTTACAAATTTTTCATTGATCAGTCAGTCAAAAAGGTAACTTAGTGTTTTGGTTTTTAGGTTGAACATATTAATGTATACAAGCTGGAATGATTTCACTGAATTGTTAATTAACTGATTTGTTAAACCAAGTTTACCTGCTTTTAGACTTAGTGTTATTAATAGCTCTCATGTACTTTCTAAAGATCGAGTCAGGAAAGCTCTTGATGTGTTCACGATCCACTGGTTGTACGGGTAAAAGCACCCTACTGGGCTGCCAGTCCTTTAAGGTTCAAGGTCAAAATCTTTCATAGATTATCACAAGAGTACTCTAGCCAAAACCACCAAAGCTGGCCGGCTGGGCATTCTGGTTGGAAGATTACTAGAATGCAATGAAACTGGATATGATGGGTTTGTATAACATATAACGTGAAAACACTGGGTTTTGGGTAATTGAAGCGGAGAAATACTAATTTATTTGGACTTTTCCTCTTTGTTGTCGATCAATACAGATTTAATTTACTGGGGCAGGACAAAGTATGCGGGTTAATAATAGTTAATTACAGTTCCTGAGCCTATTGTAATGGAGGACCAACATTAGCAGAGTTGTTAATTGCCCCAAGACATCAATACAAATCCACAGCTAAGATCTGGATATCTATAGGCTACAAAAGCTTTGGCATTACCAAAGCCATCTTAAGTGTTTACTTAGGTGTCAGGTTTATTTAAATAGGATAAAGTGCATTGTAATTCATGTAATCATAATAATCATAATACAACACATAGGGTACTACACAGTTAGTATTAGAGTTGATTTATTCTATAGTGTAAAAGTATATTAACAATTGTTATTGTGAATCACATTTTACTCTATAGCTTAATTGAAATCTAACTGGTGTAAAGTAACTTTGAAATCCAACACTGAGATCAGTGTAACTTTATGCTGCACAGGGCCTGACTAAATGTTTCACTGGCTCAGTGTTGAAAATGACTCTTTTAGTGTTCAAATCAAATCAAATCAAACTTTATTTATAAAGCGCTTTTCATAAAAGAAGTTACATCACAAAGTGCTTTACAGATTAAAATGACCCCACATAAAACCACCTTCCCTTCCCTCCCCCTAGGATTTAAAAGCATGGTCACAGTTATACCCCCCTCCCCCCAACCCATCTCCCATGCACACACACAGTTAAAAGAAAAAGTAAAACAGGACATTGGGCCGAGTGCAGATGAACCATGCAAGGAAACGCCATCAGAGGAGCCATCTGCCCCGGCAGCGGTAGATTAACAGCAGCAGCCGAGGCACCGACACAGGGCACCCAGTGGAGGCAAGGCCAAGACCCCCACCTCCACCCAAGCTCCACCTGGAGAGCACCCAGGCAGCCACAGCCGACCACCGCTCCCGGGGCAGAGGGCTCCCACAGAGGAAACACTGGAACGGGGATTAAGATAAATTAAAGTATAAAAATAAACAGTAAATTAATGTGCTAAGATTAAATAGTAAAACTGATAGAAATATAATCATATAAAACATGCAGAGCAAGTAAACAAACAGTAATAAATAATAATCAGTTAAAAGCTAGGCTAAAAAGGTGAGTCTTGAGCCTGCTCTTAAAAACATGAACGTTCTCTGCGACCCTGAGGTCCTCTGGCAGCCTGTTCCAGAGGTGAGGGCCATAAAACTGGAAAGATGTCTCACCATGAGTGTGTGTCCTGACTTTTTGGGTGACAAGGAGACGGCTGCCAAAGGAGCGCAGAGACCTCGAAGGTTTATATGGTAAAAGCAGTTCAGAGAGATAAGAAGGCCCAAGACCATTAAGACACTTAAAAACCATTAAAAGAACCTTAAAGTCGATCCTGAAATGTACGGGGAGCCAATGCAATGATTTTAAGACCGGTGTAATGTTGCTTGTTGGAGCAACAATGCTCATTTCATGGTGTACAATCCTTCAAAACCTTTAGTCTTTAAAGCTTTGTTGGCAATAGCTGGTTTTAAATTATTACTTTATAGAGCAAACCAATCATACAATATTATACGCAAATTATTGTTCTTTCTTTAGTTAGGCCATTAAAAGTTTGATGCTTTCAAATGCAATCATGTGGTGAACTACAGGCGATTTCGCAACAACCTCACACTATTTTGTAACTCTTAAAAAAAATGTCCAGCTGGTAGGTGGTATATGAGTTTTGAAAAGGACTAAATTGTGAAATTTTGTTTATAGTGAAGTTGTGTAAGACGGGTTTTGTCATAATTAGAAACCAATGTGAGAATGTTCCACGGAAAAACTGTTTTTGGAAGAATCTGAAAGTTGAATCATTAACGGAATCTCCAAAGAATTATGAATACAACTCCTTCTTCATCCCTCTAACTTTATCAAAAGAAGATCTGTTGTGTTATGACAAAAGGTTATGTCTCCTAGAAACAGTTTGAGATGTATGTATTATTTATTAGGATACTCCTTTTCTGTAAACAAGAAGAAATTGAGTACAGAATAAGAAACATGTAAATCCATCATTTATATAAACTTCAGGCAACGCATTGGCATTATTTTTATTAAAAATTACAAATCATGTTCTCCACTCCTTCCAGATCAAATCAAACTAAAGTCTTACAAGACAATTGTCAGGTAATTTCACTGTTGGTAGTTGCTGTTGACTCCAAAACCAGTTTGATTGAGAGTTTAAATGAAGGCAACTGGACTTTTCTTGTTGTCTTGAAAACGTTTCATCTCTCATCCAAGACGTTTTTCTCCAGTTCTTAAAACTGGATTGGGAGTATCAGATTTGACAGCGCCGGCCCTGAGCATAGGCCACTCAGGCCATTGCCTAGGGCGCCATCTGCTGGAGGGGCCGCCAAATCCCAATTATTATTATTATTATTATTATTATTATTATTATTATTATTATTATTATTATTATTATTATTATTATTATTATTATTATTATTATTATTATTATGTTTTAAAAGGCAAGTATTCACAAATTACAAGTTGCCTATAATGATGGCCTACGAATTTTGATGGGGAAACCCAGGTGGTGCAGTGCAAGTGAGTTATTCTGTCAAGTGCGAGTGAATTATTTTCATGCTTTGTGGTGAAATTTGGTGTACGACTTCATTTGTCGACTGAATGACTCTTAGAACTTAGAACCCTGGCCTTAGTGTTGTGAGGTATCAATCAGTCATGTGGAAGCACTGGTATGACTGCCTATTTTAGATTTTTGTGTGTGTTGTTGTTGTCTTCTTGTTTGTTTTTTATCTTAAATGGACCCGGAGTCTAAATAAATAAAGATTTAATAAATAAAGATGTAATATTATTTCACGCTGACACACCATTCATTTAACGGAAAAAGTAAAAAAGTAATAATTAAAAAACATAAATGATATAGGTCAAACTTTTGCTACATGATGAATGATAACCTGGCACCCTGTACCTGCTGCTACCAGCTGCGGCTAAGCTAGGTGGGGGAGGGCGTGCATCCATCCAGTATTTGTTATTGATAATGATGTTGGACCCGCGCTGTTATCATTGTTAGCAATTCATTATAACTTGCTGAATGAAAAGGCAACAAAAAAAGCCCTCAGGGGCAGGTTTCAGAAAACGAAGGAAGGAAGAGGAGGAAAAACGGGCTCAAAGTAGACGTATATCCATCTGATCTACATTACATTGTGTGCATGTTCACTGGACCTATCATTTATCATTCACCGTGGCATCTGCAGAGAGAAGCTTTTGCAAACTGAAATTGATCAAAACATACTTAAGGTCTGCAATGTCACAAGAGCGCCTTAATGGACTGGCAATTATAAGCATCAATCAGGACAGATTTCATATGATGAAACCATAGATGCGTTTAATGCACGCAAATCAAAACCTATGAGGTTTTAAAACTTGTTTTGAAAATTCATTTTTGTTTTTATTTGTGTAATGTTAAAAAAGTTTTGAGATTTTTTTCAATCTTTTGCACTAAACTTGTGTTAGCTTTATTACTTATAATTGTTTGCTAGTTACAATTTTTTGTATTTTTCACTAAGGTTGTGTTATTTTTTATTGAATAATTATAAATGTCTACTACTGCAAAAATTTTGGGAGTTGCACTACTGTCTATTAGTATTGTACACTAAGGTGTTATTTTTTATTTGTTACTAACAATTATTTACTATTTACAACATTTTTAGAGTTGCACTATTGTTTTCTTTGAACTATTAAACTAAACTTGTGTTATTTATTTACTATTTATACATGGTTATTGTTGACAACGTTTTGAGAATTGCACATTTTTTTTCATTCTTCAACACCTAAAAGTAAAGGCATTTTATCTGTTGTTACATTTTGTAATTGTTTACTGTAATATTGTTGTAAGCGTGTGTGTTTTTTTCATTGCGCTGTTCCATTTATAGTCTGTGCTATTCACTTTAGTATCAATAAATATTGCAACATAATCCAGCCATTGAGTTATGTTGTTTCTGATCCAGACTGTAGAGGGCACCAAAATCCTTTTTCGCCTAGGGCATCATGGAGCTCAGGGCCGGCCCTGAGATTTTAAATTGATCAGAGTATCAAATCTGATACTCCCAATCCAGTTTTCAGAACTGAAGAAGCCTCTTGGGTGAGAGATCAAATGTTTTCAAGACAACAAGAAAAGTCTAGTTGCCTTCATTTAAACTCTCAAGATTATCATGTCCTGGATGACTGAGAACCTACACCAACGTTTTGGCTGTCATGTTCTTTGACATTAAAATGGAGCCCTAAAAATAGAATAACAACTATAAAATGATAGAAAAAGGAAAGGCCAAAACCAGTCAAAGTAAAGATAAATTCTTTGAACTCACTTTCTTGTTGTAGCTCCAAAAGGACGCTCTCTCTCCCATAGATGTTGGACATGCTGCAGTGGACATTTACAGCCGGCCCGTTGTCAGCCCGCTCACCTTTCTCCTGCAGCTTGATATACGCAGTGGAAGTGTGACCATCTGTCTGTGTATGGAAGTTGAAGCGGCCGTTGGTCTCGTTGATGGTGATGTTAAGGTCAGGCAGGTAAAACTCGATAGCGGGTTCAGGGTTTCCCACTGCAACGCAAACACACTGGACTCCTTCCCTCACCACAGTGCACTTTGAGTCCTTCAGAAACACAGGGGCATCTTTAAAAAAAATAAAAACAGATGTAGGTAAGCGTTAATGTGTAGAATATGTCTGATATGTACAGTTAAAAGTAAATAGATTCTACTATTTCTTTTACAAAACTTTATTTTTTTTAGACATACGTCTTTACATTTGCCACTGAGAATAATGCAGGACAGTGAGGCACTCACACTCCACTGTGATATTGAGGGAAGCGCTGGCTCGTCCATGTTCGTTCTCTGCCAGGCAGCGGTACAGTCCTGTGTGATGTGGTTTGATTTCCAGGATTTCCAGTACTGAGAGCTCGCCAGCAGTAATGGAGCCTGCCAGCTCTCCATCCTTTAGCCAGGTGAGGGTTGGGGCTGGGCTTCCTACGGTGTTACAGTGCAGGGCCAGTGTAGTGCCCTCAACTACTGTCATGGAGTCGTTTACAATAGGTTTACGAGGAGGATCTGTAAAATAAACTGAGAATCTTAGCTTATGCTGCGCAGATATGGAAAAAAACCTCATGCTTTTTACTGTCAATAGAGTTCTTAAAGGGAAAACATGTTTTGAAATCCCCTGGGACATTACCAAGTAGAAGTGACAATAATTTATTATTATTAAAATATCGGACGATTGGCATAGAGAGCTCATAAACTTGAAATCAATGGTGTGACAAAAAAGCAAAGCAAAGTTGTTAGCAGCACAGACAATCTGTGAGTCACAATAGACAGTTGATACCTCTTCAAATCCTCCTGTCTAATTCCACTTTAACTGTTTAAAAGGAAGGTCAGATTTCTCAAAAGCTTCATTGCAGTTCTTTGAGTTGCAAAACACCTAATGTGCTGGGACGGGATGATCTCCAGGAGTCATGATAAATATAAAATGGGTCACTAAAAGAATATTTATTTTCATTACCAAATATTAGTACTCATAACATTGATAAAAGCAATAGTGTATAATAAAAAAGTAACATTTTTTTAAATACTTTATTTTTTAAAGGAATAGTTCAGGATTATTGAAATGAGGTTCTGTTAAAAGGGCATAAGCTTGTAATATCTGACCACTTAGAGGCTAAAGCTGATAGTCAAAGGGGTGCCAAAACCTCAGTTTACTTCTACTGTTTTAAAACAATTTCAAAAACATAATAGCAGTTTATCCAAATGCTATTTAAAGACCTAAAGTCATTTTCATCTATGTGTTGTCTTTCTATAAAAAAATTATATAAACAGTAAATGTAGGTAGGCGGTGGTGTACCACCAGTGATCTTCCTTTTTGAAACCTGCATAGAGAATGGAACATGCACAATGTTTTCAATTAAATTAACTAAAGTGGTTGAAAAGGTAAAAAATAATATAGTGGTTTAAATTATCACTACTTTACTGATTTTTAAACTGACCCCTGTTTACTGATCTTAAACACTACATTTTAAATTTTTAGTATGTGTTTCAAACAGGAAGATAATTGGTGCTACAGCACCTCTCACCTCTATTTCCATTGTAAATAATCACCAGGTGTTGTGTAAATAATGAGCCAAAGCAAAACTATAATTGAAAGCTTTAGAGAAATGGCACCTTGGTGTTGGACCTCTTTGGACTAACCAGAGGCTGTATCCTTTGGGACAAGCTAATCTGAATAAAAACTAAATTAAGACATCAAGACTTTTCTACTGCAGGCTAGATACTAACTGCTTATAACTTTTGAACACAACCTCACTTCAAACATCCTAAACTGTCTTTTTACCTGTTTCCCTGTTTACTAGAAAAGTTCCCTGTATACATAAAAATTAATTTGGTTGTTCTCATTTACGCTAACCTTGCATCACTGTCCACTGACAAAGTGAAAAATAGAATGAACTTTGTGGTTGATAAACTTATGACATTATTATTGATTAATACTATTTACTTCCCTGACATTGCCTTGCTATGCCTCCAAACATTGTGCCTCATTCCATTTGTAAATCGATTTGGTTTGGACAGTTTGGAAGAGTTGGATCAGGCAATAGTAAGTTTGGTTTACTAAGACAATAAACCGCAGATACTGTAGAGACAAATCACAAGTCTCTTAGGCCAGTTGTACTCTGGAGCTCATTTAAAGTTCATCAGACTTACATTTCACAGCCAGGTACAGTGATGTGTTCATAATGCCAAAGCCGTTGTCTCCAATGCAGGTGTAAATTCCCTCATTTTCAGGCGTCACATCATCCAGTGGAAGAGAAATGTTGGATGCTGTGTCCCATAGAATTTCCAGGTCTCCGAACATCCAAGAGATCTTGGGAGAAGGGTTGCTGTCCACCTCACAGTGCAGCGTCACAGAGCTGCCTTCCATCACTTCAGAGGATACATTAACCCACACTGATCGTGGAGAATCTAAACGTAAGATAAAAATTAGGTATTTGTCTTATCGGCACTCAAGTTTCCAGATGCCACATTGAAATGGCAGGGCCACAAGTCAGCCCAAATGATTTAAATGTACTTACACTTGACATCTAATGAGATGAGCCTCTCATAGACCAGTGTGGTGTTGGGGTAGTAGACCCTGCAACCCAGAAGTTGACCATTGTGCATAGGTCTGGGTGTGAAGGTGAGGGTGTTAGAGACCACTGCTGTATTGCTCTCCTCCAGGTATTCAGGTCTGAACTCCGGATCGGGCAGGTAGTCGGTGTACATCCACTGGATCTCTGGAGTCATATCTGGGCAATTATCAGGAGCGTAGCACGTCAGCTCCAGGCTCTCGTCACTGACAATCTCCTCTGGTATGTCAATTTTTGGCTGATCTAAAGAACAAAACATATTTATCCTTTGTTGGACTTTTGTGAGTTACCAATAAAAATGCTTGCTTAAATGCTGACTCACCTAAAACTTTGAGCTCGGCAAAGTCTGGGAAGGAATATTTGTTGGCTCCACCAACATCCGCACGGAAGTAGTATCTTCCAGAGTGCTCTGTGCCGATATTGCCGATGAGCAGCGTGCAGTTTCTCTGGTTAAGGTCACCCAGAAGCTTGGTGCGGCCCTTGTAGCTCTCGTGCACAACGTCTGTGAGGGATTTAAAGACTACAGGGGGGAACAGTTGCGGATAGGGCTGGCCAAAGTACCAAATACCGTGAATGCCCCGGATGGGCCTGATTCCAGATGGGTACATGAAACTGCATGGGATGACCACGCAGGAGTTTGACATGGCTGAGATATCCCGAGGTAACCAAATATTCCACTGACAATTGGCATCTGATTGAGAAGATGGATAAAGAGTTAAAATTGGTGTCTGCCATCTCAAAGTGGAAAGAAATCACATGACTTTGACTAATGATGAAAGCACTGTAATGTATTACCACTTATAATTAACAGGAGAGGTATGAGCAGCTCCAAACACCACATTGTAATGGCTCGGCGCTGGACCATAGACTTCTGGAACAAACGACACCCATTCATTTAAAGCAGAAGTTTCATCAAGAGGGGAAAAAAAGTGTATTCCTTGTTTACATCAATGCTGATCAGGTAGATCAATTACTACACTCAACAAAAATATAAACGCAACACCTTTGTTTCTGCTCCCATTTTTCATGAGATGGACTTAAAGATCTAAAATTCATTCCAGATACACAATATTACCATTTCTCTCAAATATTGTTCACAAATCAGTCTAAATGTGTGATAGTGAGCACTTCTGCTTTGCTGAGATAATCCATCCCACCTCACAGGTGTGCCACATCAAGATGCTGATCTGACATCATGATTAGTGCACAGGTGTACCTTATACTGCCCACAATAAAAGGCCACCCTGGAATGTGCAGTTTTTTGCTTTATTGGGGGTCTGGGGACTAGGAACCGGTCAGTATCTGGTGTGACCACCATTTGCCTCATGCAGTGCAACACATCTTCTTCGCATAGAGTTTATCAGATTGTCAATTGTGGCCTGTGGAATGTTGGTCCACTCCTCTTCAATGGCTGTGCGAAGTTGTTGGATATTAGTGGGAACTGGTACACGCTGTCGTATACGCCGGTCAAGCACATCCCAAACATGCTCAACATGGGTGACATGTCCGGTGAGTATGCTGGCCATGCAAGAACTGGGACATTTTCAGCTTCCAAGAATTGTGTACAGATCCTTGCAACATGGGGCCGTGCATTATCTTGCTGAAACATGAGGTGATGTTCATGGATGTATGGCACAACAATGGGCCTCAGGATCTCATCACGGTATCTCTGTGCATTCAAAATCCCATCAATAAAATGCACCTGTGTTCTTCGTCCATAACAGATGCCTGCCCATACCATAACCCCACCACCACGATGGGCCACTCGATCCACAACATTGACATCAGCAAAGCGCTCCCCCACACACGCTGTCTGCCATCTGCCCTGAACAATGTAAACCGAGATTCCTCCGTGAAGAGAACACCTTTTATTGTGGGCAGTATAAGGTACACCTGTGCACTAATCATGATGTCAGATCAGCATCTTGATGTGGCACACCTGTGAGGTGGGATGGATTATCTCAGCAAAGCAGAAGTGCTCACTATCACACATTTAGACTGATTTGTGAACAATGTTTGAGAGAAATGGTAATATTGTGTATCTGGAATGAATTTTAGATCTTTAAGTCCATCTCATGAAAAATGGGAGCAGAAACAAAGGTGTTGCGTTTATATTTTTGTTGAGTGTATTTTGACCACACTAAAATTCTTAAAGTCATGAGTTTGGTCTATGTGTTTTTACTGTGGGATAAATCAAAAAAACTTTATCTTAAATAAGAGGATTAAATATTTTGATCAAACTTTGCCATCTTTAACTAAAGTGTGGTGAAGCACCAAAAAGACTTTCTGTCACAATCAGAGAGGCACTCTTAACAACCATGCTTTTGATACTCTTAATGAAGAACCCCTCAACTCCTTTGACATTTTGGTACTTATGATGAAAAAGCCATAGGCAAAATTATTTATGTTATGACAACACATATAATGATGACCCTCCAAAATACCTCCTCTAAAAAAAGATGACATTTGCTCATTTACATCCCTCAGTTAAAGTTACAGTGGTTACACGGAATTTAAAAAAAAATCATTTTTAAAGGATTCAGTTTGAAAGATTAATGTTGATGTTCTATTTGTACCTTACAACAACCTAGCATTTTTTTCTTAAAAACTAGTAAAAGAAAATAGTATTTTAACTTCTGTAGGCCACTTTAATTGTTAAAATAATATGAGATAAAGTTATTTTAAATCATTTTGTTCCCATCAGATCAATGTGCATCAATAGTCCCTCCAAAAAATTAGATAATTAATATATTATTTCACCATGTGGATCAAATTGTACTGTACAGGAAAGGAAAAATGACATTTCTAGAGGAAGAACAATGACATTTTGTAAAACTGTATAATATCTTTTCCAAGTTTCATGGATTATCAGAGTACTCAAATCACTGTTTAAAATATAAAATGAAGAGTATAATGTGGAAGTAAATTCAACATTATTAAAAGTTGTTATCCAGCAGTTTAAATAATTTTGGTGTTAATTGTAATAATATATTTACTCTTAATCTACTGATTAAGATTACAAATGTTTTCCTGAAATGGATACAAACTCGCACTGACAGATAGCAATGATCATAACTTAAATTGTGAGATGTAATAAAACCAAAAAATATATTCCAAGCATCATTTTCACTGCCTAGGAACACTGGGATTTTGTAACTATGTCAGTGACTTAGGTTTTTACCTTGAAATGCTGATAATTCAAAACAGACCGAATCACTGCAGCTTGTCGACTCCTCCACTAGAGGGTGTTTACTCACACCCAGACAGCTTGACAGCCTTGCTCTCTACAAGAAAGATAAAAAAAAATTACAAATCTCATCACAATGATCAGGCAGTTACATCACTTTCACTCTGACACAGACCAGTAGTAAGTCCCACAAATGCAGCGTCAGTGGGCACCTGTTTGCGCCCCCTCAGTGGAGTCTCTCATTATGATAGCCATACGTAAGACCTCACAATGAATGGCCCCCACTGTTGGCTGAGATCTGACATGAAGCCAAACACCAGTCACCACACATCATGTCATCAGTAGATTACTGATGTTATTTGTGCTGTGTTAGAATTAGATCAGGAGGGGGGACTGATAATAGTACACACTGATGACATGACTTGTGTAAACAAGTCTTGCTGGCTACATTAGAATGTGATCACTGAAAAAGTGGCATAAAACCAAAGTAGTATACAAAGGCATATAGAATATTCAACTTTATTCAGTGGTGATTTACATCACTTTTTATCAACTGAAGAGTTTATGAGAAGCTGTAATTTTCACATAGGTGCAACTAGACTTATAACACATTTTACAAACTCTGAATATAATTTTAATGTTTCCAAACAAAAACTAATAGTTGCCAACATGTTGTAGGCATTACAGACAGTCTTTTGCACAGGGAATGTGTAAACAGTTGAGGGCTCAGTGTCCTAATATAGCAACAGCCAAAAATGGTCACAGGTTCTTGGAAACACAGGTAAGTTAAAAGACAGAAATTCTGCTGGAAAATATATGCAGAGGTAAGAAGGTAAACTCAACCTCTTCTCTTTAGTATAAACCCAATTCGGCATCACAGTGCTCTTCATTTTCTTTTTTCTTTTTTTTTCACAAATATATGTAATGTTTCACAAATCAAAAATATGTTTTTGAAGAATCTCAGATCAAATTAGCATGGTTTGATCTGTCTATATATTGTGATTTTTTTCCCCCATATCCCTCTCTTAAGTGATTGTAATACCAAAAAAATGTTTGTTCAGGGTAAAATAATTCTGTTTAGGCAACCCCCACTGACTGAGCAGGCAAGTAAGTAATAGGAAACCAAATGGTTTCTGGACTTGAAACTGTAACATAACATTTTACCTCTGACAGCACAACCTGGAGTTTGGAAGGACACCAAGTTCAGCTTATTACACTTTCAAGTGCAGAAATCAGTCGGATTTTCTAAATGCTATTTTTAAAGACCTGGCTAAATAGTATCAAAATCTGTAGGAATATGATCAGTAAATAATGTGTAGAGCTGTTTGTGTGAAACATTTCTTGTAATACAAATACTTAAGAGCAGATAAACTGCAACTATCACCACTTCTTACAAGTTTGCTGTTTGCACTAGACAATCTGATAGAAACTAATGAGAATCAGTTGGAATTCCAGCTTTAGATGACTGCTTAATTAAATATTTTTTTTAAGCAATCATGCCATTTCCATAAGAACTGTTTTGATTGCATGACAAAACACAACAAACCGAGGCACTGTTACACGACTGCTTGAAAATCTATCACTACATTGGGGCTTGTTGTAAAAAATCTGAGGTCAAAAATTAAAATTTGTATGTAATTTTACTGGACTTCAAGAAGGTTGTCTTTTTTTGCTGAAACAACTTAACCATGAAAAACTAGAAGTTTTGGTTTGTTTGTTTCTTGCGACAGTTAACAGCTGACTGCTAATTTAATAATCGGTGTCCAGAACAACTTGAAATCATGTGGATTTCTACAATTATTACTTATAAATTATATGATTCACAACATGGAAGTTTCCAAATTCCTACTGTCAGTTTTCTGGGTTTCCATTTCTAATATAAAACCTAAATCTATAACAGTTTTAAAACAGAAGACAAACCAAATGTACACCAATGAAATTATGCAGAATTAATACACACAAAAGAACAAGCAGAGGATTTTGGCCTTGTGCTTCAGCAGCCGGTGTGTGCAGATGGCGAGATTGGGAGTAGATGGTGCTTCAAAGCTTCGTGATTAACACATCCCAACATCCCCCGGAGAATCCATGACCAATATTAACTTTGCTGATGGACAGCAGGGAACGTTTCTGTTTGTTTGACATGACCAGGGATGCGTCATGCTGCTCATCATGCAGCCAAATCTCCAGATAAGATAGCCACAAAATTAGTGGTATTTGAACATATTATGAAGCTTGTTGACTGCTAGTTCTACAGTTTCTTACTAGAGTTTTACGTGTAAACCTGCCTCTTGTGATCATTTTGGCCACATAAGGGCAGTAAAATTCATTTCTGAACATGATATCTTCTCATTTAAAGCTAACGTCATGACCTTTCTCCCAGCTAAGAATTTTCAACACTTTGAACTGTGAAGCAGCAATAGCATACAGTAGATGATGGGTGTTTTATATAATAAAATCGTACATAATTGATCATATGTCTTTGTACTAACGGTGCCACCAACAATGGAACACTTTCTGAGGAATTAAGGCCCAGGACAAGAGTCTCCACCATCTGCACTCCAACAAAAGGCCAAGAGCTTTACGAGTATGACCTGGGAGAGAGGGAGGTTGTGCAGCAGCGACAGCAGGAGAGAACAGAGCAGAGCAGCCAGGCATGGCTAGTGACACCACCACAACCCTACAACCCTAACAACAACGGTCTCATTGATGGGGCAGACAAACGGCTGGCACAGAGCATGCTGCATACGTGTGCACGCTTATAGGGCCCACACAGAAAACACTTGCCTCATACCAGCCTCAGCACCAGGCTCCTGCTGCCTCGCTGTCCTGAAGACTTATTTTTTTGTTTTCTTCACGTGTCTTTTGTTCTTCTCGAGCTGGTGGTCTCACTGCAGTTCATAGACGCCAGACTCTGTGTGAAAGAACACAGAAAAGGTGGTAATATATGAATGTTACTTTGACACAAGAAGAATGAGGAGTCTGCACAAACCCTGTCTGCATGTAGGCAGATTAAAATTTGTCTTCCGTCACATCCAGAGCTGTCAGTTGCCCACTCAGCATTCCTTTCCTCTGTTTTATGATTTTCCTCAGATGTCTCCATGCTTTGATGTCTGAGTCAGAAGTTGACGGTTTTTAAACATCTTTCTATAATTTAAATGTTGATTTGTACAAATACAGCACCTTTAACAATGGCCTTTGGTTACATTAAACTCAGAAAAATTATTTTACCCCACTAAAGACACACTGAAATGTTTTGAATAATCAAACAAATCTTAACATGAGTCAAAGATTACCAGAGTAAATACAAAATGCAACTTCCAAATAATGCTCTTATTTACAAGGAAAAAAAGCTATACAGACTAACCTGGTACTATGTGAAAAAGTATTTGTCCCTTAAATTTAATAACTGCTTGAGCCAATCATAGATGCAACATCTATTGTCAAGCTGCCAAAACTGGCAGTCTTTTACATCATTGTGGAGGAATTTTGACCCTCTCTGTTTTACAGAATTGTTTAAATTTATTGACATTGGAGGGTTTTAAGCTTGAATAGCCTTTTTGAGGTCATGCTATTTAAGGAGATGCTAGGTAAGGCAAGGCAAGGCAAATGTATTTGTATAGCACACTGTCAGCAGCAAGGCAACTCAAGGTGCTTTACATGATTTGGGGATAAAATAAAATCAACAACAAAAACCAACAGAAAAAGAACATACAAATAACATTAAAACATATGACATTCCATTTATTATTAATCATTTAATCAACGTCAGCTCTAAACAGATGTGTTTTTAGCTTTGATTTAAATGAATTCATTGTTTCAGCAGCTTTTCATTGGTCTGGTAGTTTGTTCCAAATAAGAGGAGCATAGAAACTGAAAGCTGCTTCTCCATGTTTGGTTCTGATTTTAGGGATGATTAGTAGACTGGAATTAGAATACATGAGTGTTATGGTGGGTTGGTATAATGAAACATCTTCAACATACTTTGGTGTTAAGCCATTAAATGATTTGTAAACTAGTAAAAGTATTTTAAAGGCTATTCTCTGAGCTACAGGGAGCCAGTGTAAGGACTTTAGAACTGGAGTGATATGAACCTTTCAAAAGTGACTTTGTCAGTGTGCTTTAGATCATTGTCTTACTGCATAAACCAAGCGTGTTTGAGCTTATGATCACAAAGTGATGGCCAAATATTCTCTTTTATGTTTATCCATCAATTACAGCAAATCGGCCAGAATCTGATGAAGCAAAATAGTCCAAGACCACCACAAGATTTGACTGTTGGTATGATTTTTTTTCCTGAAATGCTGTTTTGGGTTTAGACCAGATTTATGGTATGGAGCTAGAATTGGGACTTTAGTTTTGTACCTGTAACTTTTAGTTTTGTACCTGTAACTTATGATTTGTACCTTTAACTTATGATTTGTAGCTTGTACACATTTTAAAAACACAGGTTTCAAGTTTCAGGTTTCAATTTTCAAGTTACAAGTTTCAAGTTACAGGTTTCAAGTTACAGGTTTCAAGTTTCAAGTTACAGATAATTTTTTACCATATTTGGCTTGCCTAGAAGAACCAATGAGTGGCTTGCTGATTTTGACCAACAAATCATGTTTCTGCAATTTCTATCCAGTCATGGCGAGAGGAAGGTAGGGCTCTGCACTGCTTACAACTAAACATGATTACATTCACACTCTATCTGCAGCCACCACAGCCGCTACAAACCACGCCCCCAGGTGACTCGGGCACAACTGAAGCAACATGGCTGCGCCGGGCCATTCTATTCAAGCAGGAGAAATCCGTCATGGCAGCTCTTCAGAGGGCTTCTCCCTCGGCGTCCACCCCTGGAATGATGCTAAGTTAAGCGTGTTTCCTTATGTATTTAGTTGTATACCTTTGGAAGTGCTAAAACATTATAATAAAGTTATTTTACCGCGGTAGTTATTTTTGGTTTGTTAACATGTGTATTGCAAAGGCTGCAAATTCAGATAGGAGGAGGTGCTGTAGCCTACTCAAATTTAAAATGTAGTTAATCCTTTACTCATAAAAAATCGTTATAAGCATGTCCAGAAAGTATAACTGACTTTTGTCCACTGTGGTATAAGTTTTGAGATTGATAACTTTGCCTGAATTAAAGCTAAGCTACGAATAGCAAGGGAAACGTTACCATAGCAACGCTTAGGCACACTCAACCTGGTAAATCTCTGTTATGGAGTAACGTGAGGTTACAGACTTAAGTGCATTCTTTATGTTTTGTTAAAAATAAAATTTGGTAAACATGAGCTCTGTTAAAACATGCAGACGCCCAGATCACACAACATCCACGTTTTGCCCTGTTGTGTCCAAACCAACTTTTTCTTCCAATTTTATCTTGAAACTTGTAACTTGTAACTTGAAACTTGCAACTTGAAACTTGAGAAATGGGGGGTGGGGGGGAGATTTGCGATAGGCCAGAAACTCCTGGAAAGGTTCACCAATATTCCATGTTTTCTCCCTTTGTGGATAATGGCTTTAACTATGGTTTGCTGGAGTCAATGACAATAGTCTTATAAATTGTAATGTAATCTTTTCCAAACTTATACAGTACTGTGCAACAGTTTTAGGTAGGTGTTATAAATGCTGTAAACAAATAATGCTTTCAAAATTGGAGGTGTTAATCACGATGGATAAGTATCTGCCTGCATTTTTCAGCATTGAGAACACCATTAATCCTGACCAAATGTCCAACCCCATTTGCAGAAATGCAGCCCTAAACATTGAAGAAACCTCCACCATGCTTCACTGTTGCCTGCAGACACTCATTATTGTACTCTCCAGCTCTTCGATGAACAAACTGCCTTCTGTTACAGCCAAACATTTCACATTTTTGACTCATCAGTACAGAGCACCTGCTGCCATTGCTCTGCACCCCAGTTCCTATGTTTTCGTGCATACTTGAGCCGCTTTGCCTTGTTTCCACGTCAGAGGTACGGCTTTTTGGCTGCAACTCTTCCATGAAGACCACTTCTGGCCAGATTCTCTGGACAGTAGATGGGTGTACCTGGGTCCCACTGGTTTTTGCCAGTTCTGAGCTGATAGCACTGCTGGACATCTGGTAGCAGAGTTTGGCTGTTCCTCACCCAGTGTTAATGATATCTGATAGATTCTATATAAGTTGTTAGTTCTATAGGTCTGGCGATAACCAGGGTTTGTGTGACTTGTGAAATGTAAACAAATACTGTGGTCAGTTCAGCCATTTTGGTTGGGATAGATTCTTTACTCAAATATATGAAATCATCATTTGTATTTATTTATGTTGTCTTTGCCGGGCTGATGATCTGAAACATTTAAACAAGCTGTAAGGAGGGAAAAATAAATTTACCTGCACAGTATTTAACTGTAAACACAACTTATTTAAATTAAAGAATAGTGGTGATCATTCAAGACTATATAGCTTGTCTATGATCAGAAAATGCTCCAGTTTCATACTAAAATTCCATTGTTTACATTTCCCACTAAATTCTCTATAATTTACTAAACCAATAGCTCTAAGTGGAACCAAAAAAACAACTATGTATTCAAGGAGCTGTACCAAATAAAGACATAAAAGTAAGTTTGAAATTCAAAATTTTGATGACCTTTTTAAAAGTTCATCATATTCTATTACTTAGGTACAGTGATCTTATCTATTAGAATATAGAATAAATATTAAAAAGAGACATCGCATTTCTCCTGTTTTAGCTTCCCTTCATTGGCTCCCTGTAAAATCCAGAATAAAATTTAAGATCTTCCTTCTTACATATAAAGCTCCATCATACATTGAGATCTGATTGTTCCATATGTTCCTAACAGAGCACTTTGCTCTCATACTGCAGGTTTACTTTCTAAATATAGAATGGGAGGGAGATCTTTTAGTTATCAGGCTTCTCTCCTGTGGAACCAGCTCCCAGTTTTAGTCCGTGAGGCAGACACTCTGTTTACTTTTAAGACCAGGCTTAAAACTTTCCTTTTTAATAAAACTTATAGTTAGGGTGGCTTAGGTTATCCTGAGCTATCTCTGTAGTTATGCTGCTATAGGCTTAGACTGCTGGAGGACAGACTGATCACTTTTCTTCACTCTGCTACTTTTCTCTTCTACCACTCTCCAGTTGTATTATTTGCTGTTATTTCGTCTGTTAATTTTGTTTTCTCTCAGTGTTTTCCTCTCCATATATACTACACTTGGTCTGGTATCCTGCTTAGCTACAATGCCCTGTTGGACGGGGGGCATCGACTGGGATGATGCTCCCAGTAACTGAACATCCCCCGTGTCATCTTATCAACTTTTTACTTTCTTAAATATTGAAATTACTCCCACATCAGTTCCTTTTGTTCTTCTGTGTCTCTGCTCTGTCTTCTCAAATCCCCAGACAGTTGTGGCAGATGGCCGCTCGTACTGAACCAGGTTCTCCTGGAGGTTTCTTCCTCTTAAAGGGGAGTTTTTCCTCTCCACTGTCGCTTCATGCCTGCTCACTATGAGGGATTGTTGAAGGATTGCTGTGGTTGGAGTCCTCAAGTCAATGATTTGATGAAATCTGCGGGGATTCCTTAAATAGGAAACTAACTAAAACTTTAAACTAATTGGAATGTTTGTATGATTGTATTGAAATGACTTTTCTTGTAAAATCCCTTGAGATGGCATTTGTTGTAAATCAGTGCTATATAAATAAACTGAAATGAAACAAATTAAATTGAAAAATTGAATTATTAGGTTTCCTGTCGAAGACTTTAGTCTTCCAATTTCTTCTTATCTTTAGAAGCTTGATTGTTGCAGCTGCAGCTTATGACTAAGAGGTTAAACAGTAATTTTATGTTAAAAGACATCAATGCTAACCCTGCTTTAGCATGAAGAGAGAAGCAGCGATGACTCAATATCACTTTGAATGAGGCGTCATTAGAGCAACATATGAAGTGTAGGAGGAACTTGTGAAAAATATGATTATGTAAATTGCAGATTTACATTACTTAGAAAAAGTTAGATCTTTAACTTTATTTATTTTTTACTGGATCTGAAGGACTCTATAATTAGAGCCAAGGAAGTGTTTATACTATAACTGTATACCTTTCCACATGCAGATCTAATATTTGCCCAGATGAGGAATGTCTGGAGGTGGGATGCACAAGCATGGATCCACTGAGAGGTCCACTTAGTTTACATATTAATGCAACAAGGCTAAATTGTGTCTCCAGTGAGTTAGGTTCTTCAATGCCTTTGTTGCAACTGGAGTGCGTCACTTGAGCTCAAAAGCCTTCAGACCACAAGCCGAATGATGCCATCGAATGAGCTCAAGGGAATCCCTCTGCAAACAGTCTGGAGAGAAGCTGAAGTAAAGAATGTTACATTGAGGCTCTGGAGCTATGCAGTAATGAATAAGAAGCATGCCACAACACCCTACACACATGCAGCATAAGGGATCCTGGCTCAGTCTTTGGTGAGGGGCACATTGATATGTGACCTTCCTCCACACTACCTCTGCACTGGTTGTAAATTAAGGATGCACTATTGTCCTCCTGGGAATAAACTCATAGTCCATATACACCGTACGCATCAGCTCAAACTTGGTATGCATCATCAGTTTGGTTTTGTTGTCTTCAGTCACAAAGAAAGATGCAAATATAAATTTAAAGAGACTATTTCATCTAATATTTATATAGTGTGAAAGAAATCCCTCTCTAATCAAACTTCAGTGTTATTGCTTGTTGCACATCTTTCCTTTGGGATACATATTCTATCCAAGCAATCAGCCCAGATAAATCAGGTCATGACACCTTTGATGATTCATCTATGCAACTGAAATTGCTCATAAAAAAAAACAACTGGCCGTGCCAAGGAGAACATTTTCATTGTTAATATCGTCTGCAGTCCGTGCACAAGAGCAACGACTCAGCTCCTTGGATGAAGGGGGATGGGGAGAATGGGAACCTTGTCTGTAGAACACTGCCCATTGTGCATGGGAACAAACTGGAGGATTTTTTTCCGGAACAGGCTAACTCACAGCTTGCGCTTTGCTGCTTGCCTGTGACGCGCTTTGATCCACCACAAGCTAAGGCTCCAACAAAAATACTCAAAGGAGCAGATGGTCTTAAAACATGACCGATCCCCTCCCACACATGGAATGCTGAGCTCTGATGAGCGCACACATATACGCACACACACACTAAAAAAACATGATATAAACATAAAAAATAAGATATGCCAGCATCCAGTTACACAGTCTGTTGGAATAAAGGAAAGACTAGACTTATAAGGGATAAAAAATAATTGTAATTAATTAGCCTTTTGCTCATGATTTATGTGTTATTTAACCATTTTGGCACCTTTCAGACACTTTCTTCATTAATTCTTTAGTTTTCTTAGAAATGAATGCATATGTGAATGGGTTCCATCTTTTTCCACGTCATTTTCTATTCAGTTTGTCCAGTAATTAAAATGGTAATAGTAAGTAATAAAAATGTTTCTCTTCCAAATGCCATCCCCAGTTTAATGTTGAGTCTTTTACCAAGAACACATATATATGAAGAGAGCTTTAGTTGGCAGATCCCCAACAGAACAACAAACCAGGAGCACTAGCTGTATTTTCTTTGTATTTATTTCCACCTGGCAAACAAAGTGAGTCTGGCAATTCCCATCCCAGTGAGCAGATGGTGAGCCACAGGCCTCCAATCTCATAAGAGAGCACTCGCTTCCGCTCTGAACTAAAGGAGATGAGAAAAAGATCCATCACCCGTTCAGTGACATATACAAATAAAATGCAGCTCCTTCCAAGGACTCCCAAAGCCTTATACTAAACTAAGTGTCAGATTTCAGATTACATCATCACATGTCTGGGTTTGTTGAAACTTTAGAAGACTGAAAAACTATTTTCACAATAATTTACACTGGTCAAAGTCGGACAATACTGGCTCCAACCTGTTCTACCTTGCAGCACATATCTGTTTTGATGTGGAAATCCATTCTATCAATAAAAGATCTACAGGGTGCTAACAACACAGACACCAAATCCTCTTCTGTAATAATTGGTTGGGCTTTTAGCATCTCTGACTAATATCAAACACACGCTCGCATGTGTGAACACTTGCACATCATCACAAGCACTAAGCTCATCCATGCATTCACCAGGGAACAGATAGTCATACACACTTATTCATTATCCAATGCCATCTAACTTGTGACTCATTCACTTTTTGCAAACTAACTCATCAGTTCTGAGCGCTCGCACAAACGAGAGCACACTCTCATCCTGAATGTAGGTGTTTGACTTTAAAAACAAGGGACTACAAATTGGATAGGCAACCAGGTTTGCACAATCCGCACAGTGCTCTTATCTCATCTTGCTTCTTTTTTGCAGGAAAATGTTACATTTAAAAACAAGTCAGACACAAGACCTGCAGTACCTCACCTGTGTGGCCAAAGTCCAAATGTTAGCAGCTCCTCTAGGAGTGGTTCTAGCAATCTTCCCTCGGACACTTGCATGTAAGAAGTCACACCAGCAGAACCTCTCGCCGCTCGCTGTACCAAGCCCCAATAGTGGAGAATAAACTGCCCTCCCCACCACCAACGCCGACATCAGCCCCCCTCTCTTATGAAAATCAGCCGTTCAGTGTAGCAGCATTGTTCTGAAGCTTCGCCCAAAGGCTCAACCATTCATAAATACTCGGGGGACCACAAAGGGTCACACTGTTCCAACTTTCTTCAACATGGGTGAGGCTTTGAATTTCAAGGGATTTTGACTTCACTTGGCCAGTTGGTTCGAGCCAGATGAAACTGAGAAATTTTGATCATTTTGGATTGATAGACAGCATAGTCCGTTTTTTTCTTTTATTCTGTAAATCAGTGAGGAAGTGCAGTCACGAGGGGATGACGAGAAAAGTTACGGGTACAGGGCACAGGTGTGAAAATCCACGTTTTAAAAATGCCCCCTCCAAATATCTAGGCTTTTCCAGTAATTGTCTATTATTTAAGTCAAGCAGAATCACCTTTTTTGTCTTTTGAAAAACAATTATCTCAGTGGGTTACTTAAACATAAGACTTTATGCTTCAGATATTCATAAAAAACCCACAACACAAACCGAACAGGACCGCATATCTGCATAGTTTATCCAGCCATCTCAAAATGTCTCGGAGGTTTGTGAGAGAACATAAGTGAACAAACAGCATAATGAAGAGCAAGAAACACAGCAGGTCAGAGATAAGGTTGTGGTGTTTCAAGCTGTGTTTAGACAGTAAGATATCTAAAATATTTGAACATCATTGTAATATCAATGAATTAAAAAATGAAAGGACTATGGCACGGCTGCATATTTACCAATACATGGCCATCCATCGAAACTGACAGACAGGGGCAGGAGAGCATTAACCAGAGAAGCAGCCAGAACACCCACAGCTGCAGAGATCCACAGCTCAGGTGAGATAATCTGTTGAAAGGACAGCTATTAGTTGTGCACTCCACAACTTTATGAACAAGTGGCAAGAAGAAAGCCATTGTTGAAAGAAATCATTTTTAAAGTTTGCCACAAGCCATGTAGGGGGCACTGCAAACACGTGCGAGAAGGTGCTCTGGTCAGATGAGACTAAAGTAGAATTTTCTGGTCTACATGCAAACTGCTCTGTGTTTGGAAAAACCAACACTCCACTCTAAACGTGCCCTCTCCATCATCACACACAATAGTGGTAGCATCATGCTGAGGGGAGGCATTTCTTTTTCAGGGTTTAGAGGAAAACATCAGGGGCTTTAGAAGAGCAACAAAAATATGCCCAAAAGCAGAATGGGCAAAATGTCCAGATCTAGCTTTGCAATGCTGGAGAAGACGAACCCCAAAAGACTTAGAGCTGTAAGAGAAATTGGTTATACACAGAATTGACTGAGTGGTGCTAAATATAAATGCATGCCCCACTTTTAGATATTTATTTGTAAAAATACATTGAAAACCATCTATCCTTTTGCTTTGATTTCACAATTATGCCTTATTTTGTGTTGGTCTATCATATAAAATCCCAATAAAACACACTGATGGATTTTGCAAACGTACAAAAATGTGAAAGCGTTTAAAGGGTATGGATGCTTTGGTACACCACTGTCTGTTGTCACATTCAGCAACCTCATCAAAGTTATTTAAAACTTTGAACATAAAACACAGAACCAGAAATCATAAAACATTTTTAGAATTAAATGGAATGGGGTGTGAACAAGAACAAGATTCCTGTGCCATGGTTAGATATTGGAACAATATTTCAATTTTGTGATCTTCATCATAATCAAATAGTTTAAGTTCACTCTAACAAAGCTGAGTGAGAAACAGCTTGACTCTTCATAAAATCCTTCCATTTTTGCACTGAAAATACCAACTGATGTGTTTTTTTTCTGGCACCTTACTGTGAAACCAGTGCCCAAAGGCAAAAGTTGTGTAATAACAGCTTCTCTATTACTGCCTCTACAAGGTGCTTAGCACTCCTGCTTTACCATTAGATGGCTCTCACAGTCAACTGGTGTTACTCTGAAGCGGCTTTTAAACAGATTCTGTTTTCTGTCTGAAGTCAACTCTCACACTGAACAGAATATACTGATGTTGCATGCACATCTACAGTGGCTTGCAAAATTATTCGGCCCCCTTGAACTTTTCCGCATTTTGTCACATTACAGCCACAAACATGAATAAATTTTATTGGAATTCCACGTGAAAGACCAATACAAAGTGGTGTACACGTGAGAAGTGGAATGAAAATCATATATGATCCCAAACATTTTTTACAAATAAATAACTGAAAAGTGGGGTGTGCGTAATTATTCAGCCCCCTGAGTCAATACTTTGTAGAACCACCTTTTGCTGCAATTACAGCTACCAGTCTTTTAGGGCATGTCTCTACCAGCTTAGCACATCTAGAGACTGAAATTCTTGCCCATTCTTCTTTGCAAAACAGCTCCACCTCAGTCAGATTAGATGGACAGCGTTTGTGAACAACAGTTTTCAGATATTGCCACAGATTCTCTATTGGATTTAGATCTGGACTTTGACTGGGCCATTCTAACACATGGATATGTTTTGTTTTAAACCATTCCATTGTTACCCTGGCTTTATGTTTAAGATCGTTGTCCTGCTGGAAGGTGAACCTCCGCCCCAGTCTCAAGTCTTTTGCAGACTCCAAGAGGTTTTCTTCCAAGATTGCCCTGTATTTGGCTCCATCCATCTTCCCATCAACTCTGACCAGCTTCCCTGTCCCTGCTGAAGAGAAGCACCCCCAGAGCATGATGCTGCCACCACCACCATATTTGACAGTGGGGATGGTGTGTTCAGAGTGATGTGCAGTGTTAGTTTTCCGCCACACATAGCGTTTTGCATTTTGGCCAAAAAGTTCCATTTTGGTCTCATCTGACCAGAGCACCTTCTTCCACATGTTTGCTGTGTACCCCACATGGCTTGTGGCAAACTGCAAACGGGACTTCTTATGGTTTTCTTTTAACAATGGCTTTCTTCTTGCCACTCTTCCATAAAGGCCAACTTTGTGCAGTGCACGACTAATAGTTGTCCTATGGACAGATTCCCCCACCTGAGCTGTAGATCTCTGCAGCTCGTCCAGAGTCACCATGGGCCTCTTGGCTGAATTTCTAATCAGCGCTCTCCTTGTTCGGCCTGTGAGTTTAGGTGGACGGCCTTGTCTTGGTAGGTTTACAGTTGTGCCATACTCCTTCCATTTCTGAATGATCGCTTGAACAGCGCTCTGTGGGATGTTCAAGGCTTGGGAAATCTTTTTGTAGCCTAAGCCTGCTTTAAATTTCTCAGTAACTTTATCCCTGACCTGTCTGGTGTGTTCTTTGGACTTCATGGTGTTGTTGTTCCCACCATTCTCTTAGACAACCTCTGAGGCCGTCACAGGGCAGCTGTATTTGTACTGACATTAGATTACACACAGGTGCACTCTATTTAGTTATTAGCACTCATCAGGCAATGTCTATGGGCAACTGACTGCACTCAGACCAAAGGGGGCTGAATAATTACGCACACCACACTTTTCAGTTATTTATTTGTAAAAAATGTTTGGAATCATGTATGATTTTCGTTCCACTTCTCACGTGTACACCACTTTCTATTGGTCCTTCATGTGGAATTCCAATAAAATTGATTCATGCTTGTGGCAGTAATGTGACAAAATGTGGAAAAGTTCAAGGGGGCCGAATACTTTTACAAGCCACTGTATTTGTTTTATTTAAATCTTGTGTCTTTTTAAAAATCAGAAATTAAAATAGACAAATATTTTTATTAGAATAACATAGTAATTGCTTCAACTTGTTTTTTATCTTTTTAACATTTTTAGGTAATCCAGTTTAAAATATTTGCAAATCATTTCCTTCTAATCACATCACAGCGTCCACACAGCTAGGTTGCAATACCATCCAAAAGCACGTCAACCTATATGGAACTAACATTGTCCACAGAGTTGTAGGGTACTACAACCATGACATGAAAATCCGAGACCAGCTAACAAAGAGCGTCCCTCCTCCTGAAACAGTAGCCATTGTCCCCAGAGGCCTTGTGGGACAGAACAGCTCAGCTCGAGCCTGACACCGCACAACACTGGGAAGTCGATGCACACAGATAATTGTCTTTTAATCAAAACAATCCCCTTTTCTCTGCTCTTGCTTGTTTATCTTTGTCCCTTGTTCAACTTTGCTCCTTTGGTTGTAACTTTCATGGCTTCTGGCAATTTTAATCAGCCACAACTTGGGCGTGTTAGACATTATGGGTAGTCGATGCTGACTATAAATACATTAGAAGAAATAAGGTCCAGTGGAGTGAAACCCAAATTACCTAATCTTAATTATAGGTTTATGTTTAAGTTTAATTAACGGCTTGTGACAATGATATACTAACATCTAACCTGAGAGTAGGCAAACCTAACATTCAGCGACTGTCAAGGAGAGATATTTTTAACCTACAACTTTAATGTATTTTTTTTTGCATGATTATTTACCAAGAATATTTAAAGCTAACTCATCTCCCTTCCATATTTTAATATATGTTATCTCACAGGTGAACGCTATTTCAATAGGTTTTCTCATGCACATTGAAGCTTTTGTAGGTCAGTTCAAAGACTGATAACACTTGCATGGAGATTGAAAAACTTTCCATAAACATAGCAGTCAGTTTTGATTGAGAGGTTTCAAATTAAACAAGATTATACTAACGTCTTGTGAGCTACAGCTTGCATGGTGTAAATCTCATAAAACGAGGTACAAATGGAAGTTCATCTTTAGCCATAACAACATGAATCAGACAAAATCTGATTTTGACAGTGAACGCAATCCAGCCTTCAAAAAGACTACTTCAATCAACTCTCACCACAAACAACAAAATAAAAGCAGTTTAAGGGCACAGAAAAACACTTTTTTAGAGTTTTAAGGTGTGGTTTGGGGGGTAGGGGGGCTGTGGGGAGACTGTGTGGGTGGGCGTTGATGGGGGTTGTTAGGATTGTGCTGGACAAAGACGAGCAACAGAATACCATACTGAGAAAGGATCCATTGTCCATTCTATCCACTTTATTGGACAGAGGGAGACGATGGCTGCCATTTCCAAATGCATAAATAGTTGGAAAAATGCTAATACTGCATGTCATTGTTTCACTTAGCCGGTGGTTAAACAAACTACTTAACATATTGCATAGCATACATAACAGAAATCCTATTTGAATATTTAAAAATATCTGCAAAGCCTCGTTTCATTTCAAGCCAGTTCAGAAGTTTTCAACACCATGCTAAGGCAGACTGAATAAAACATTTAAAAAAATGTTTAATAAATAACAGTTTTAGCTGCATATAATCACAAATCATGAGAGAAAACTTGGCTCAGATGTGCAAATTAAATTATTATTGACCTCATTTAGGGTGCTTGTTCCTAAACTGTGACATGCTGTTGTCCTGGGTTAAAAGGTTTTATTCCCAAAGGTCCACATTATCTCAGATTTGTCCTACTCGGGTTATATCCCCACATTGTACTCCAACTGTCATTGCTTCGATTTAGATTCCATTTGATTCACAGCTCAGTTTAGGTCTTTGATAGACTCAACAGAATGTTTTTGCATTGCGTTTTGGTATTGGCAGAGGTTCATTGAAACTATCAGTATATTCCCTGATATAAATTATATTTTATGTCACGTAACAGAAAAGCGTATAGAAGTCATTGCTGTGATGGTAGGAAACACCAAAAACTATAATCAGATCATAATGTTTTAAGATAGTAAATCATCTAAATGTTTTATTTTTATTTGATCAGAATATATGTAATACATTATACAGAATATCAGAAATTATATGTTCTATGTATTATTTTAAGTTTTAATCCAGAAGAACCCAGTTATCAATATGTGAAGAAGCTGATATAACCATCAAAAACAAATACAGAATCGGATATCTTTGTATTTTGTCATTAAATTGTCTCAATCATAAATGTTCTGTTTCAAATGTTTACAATTAAACATGTAAAGTCATGAGTTACACAGAATAGAAAAAGACAGCAGCAGGTTGGATAGTTTTCTCTTAAGAAAATGTAAGATTATTCCAGAAAAACTGCCAGTTATAGACAAGATAGCTCTTACCTTATCAGCTGATCTGATCACAAGCCAGTGAGAGTCCTTCTCTCTCCTTCAACATTTGTTTACTCTGCTGCTCTCCCTCCTCCCTCTCTTTCACTCTCTCTGTGTCAGCAGATTGGCTCTTTGGCAAAATAAACCTGTGATATTTTACAGGGGAAAAGGGAGATTCCACAGTTATTTAATCAAAAGATCAAAACCTATATGATACAATAGTCTTTTATATTCAGAACAAGTCTGAAATTTGTCTTGCATCACAGTACTATTGTTTACAGACACACAGACAGCCTCAAAAGTATACATTATAAGATGAGCAGATGATGGCATTCCACGCTAGTTATTGTTTTATGTTATGGACTGACTAATGCACAAAAGCAATTCTCATTTTAACAGTACTAAACAGGGTTAGAAGTGATGAGTTGTTAGAGACTATCACTATCATTGTGAAATTTCAGTTAAAAGAAGATAACTACAAGTGAGAATATCAAAGCAGTCAGAAAATATAACCAATCCAACACTGAGGTAGAACTGAAAGTACATACAACTTTTAGTAATTTTCACTTTACTGCAAAATAACACAATGAGACTTATGACAGCAGAATCAGAAGGTGTGAGCATAAACTAAATATTTTTGGTTAATCAGCTTTTATAATGACAGTATCATGGTATGCACTTTACAGTCTGTGTTTTCCTTTTTATCCTATGAAAAAATATACAAAAACTATGTTGCAATAATACAACATAATAACAATATAATTACAGATCATCTCTACTTGTTTGCAATTTGTGACCAAGACGTTTAGCAACACTGTAAGCTTAAGAATCATCAAGAGATTTTTTTCTGTTATTCAGATCCCTACTGTGCATCTCCAGATGACCTTTTAACCAACTGTTAAAGTACAACTTTTATAAAAAAGCACTCCAGCCTTCACAATCCACTACACAGCTGTCCAATATGTGCACTCTTGCACTAGTTAAAACAGAAAATAACAGTTCAACTTAAGTAGTTGAATATACCATTTTAAAGTCCTCTTGAAACAATCACTGTTTGTAACTCAGAAGGAACAGATACCACTCAGTTTTTTATCTCACTAATCTGGCAACAGGATACGAGTGCATTTTATGTGATACATCTGCGACTAAGGATCTATGATTTGAAATTAGCATAGAATCTGACTTGGAGTGAATTGCACAAAATTTCGAACTAATCTGTATGAGATTAACTATTAGAAAAATGTATTCCCAGACCAAATCAGATAGTCATACGTAGTAAATTTAAAATAAACATTGCTCTGGACTGTCACATTGATTTGGTCTGTATGTTTAATAAACATTGTGCACATTGTGCTGCAGTTCAAACCATACATATTCTGCTGCTTTTGATTTCAACATTTTAGTTCAGTTTATTATTTTATATAGCGGCAATTCACAACAAATGACGGCTCACAACAGTTTACAGATCATTTAAATTTAATCATAAATACATTCTAATCAGTTAAAAAGTTTTCCATCTAATGAAGCCCAGCAGATAGTATCGAGTCATTGACTTACAGCATTCAGTCCTCCTGGACGAACATGTACCGACCGTAGACAGTCGCCTGCGTTCTGTCGTTGACTGCACAGCAATCCCTCATACTGAGGAAGCGTGTAGCGACAGTGGAGAGAAAAAAATCCCCTTTATTAGGAAGAAACTTCAAGCAGAACCTGGCTTAGTACGAGCGGCCATCTAGAATGAACGACTGGGTAGTTATGTAACGTGGAGTGTAGCTGGTGAGGGTGTAACATAAGTATTTGGATCAGTAATTTGCCAAATACTAAACTGGAAAATATCTCATGAAGAATAACTTGTGTAAATGTTCTTCAAATACACATAAAATAAGCAAGGCATTGGGTCTAAAAGTTTAACTGTAATTTCAATTAGTGATTCATAATAAACCTTAGTTTATTAGTTTTTAATCATTCATTTTATGTAATGTTTTGTTTTTTAATCATGTCTTCAACTTTTATGCTGCCTTTGTGAAGCATCATCTTTGAAAGGTACAACATCAATAAACTGTACATACTTCCCTTAACCAACTTCCAAATTTGCTCAGGGATCTCTTCTGAAATAATGTAGTGTATGTTTCCCCCAAACTAAGTCTTCTCAAAAACATATGAGTGAAAAAAAGACAACAGTGCAGGTATTTGTAAAGCCTAATCATTCATTTTCTAAAAAAGTAGAACATAGTAATACTTTGTCAAATAACTTAAAAACTGAGTCAACTACAGATATATCATGACTGTACTTGGTATTATGTGGTGTTGTGATCTTGTTTCTAGTTTGACTCGTGTTTGGAATCAGACACCATCTCAGATTTTTCTATTAAAAGATGACAGTCAGTTTCTTATTGATTTTCAGGGAAAAAACTGCCCTGACATATCCTGATAATGAAACATCTAAACAACTAATTTGATACTCAAGCATTACTGATCTAATAGTCATTTTTGTGAAAACTAACTTTTTAAAACCCTACTCAAGAATAAACTATTCTTCATAGATGCCAAGGTATTTTAATGCCACTTGTTGACACTGATGATAGATTAACAGAATCCAGGAAAAAATAGAAATTAAGTAATCCAAATCAAATGCTGTTTCCACCTTAAAATAAAGATTATTTTGTAAAATTATATAAATGAATTAAATTTGCTCTTTATTCTAGTGCTTCAAAAGATGTAGTGCAAAACAGTACCATCACACTCCTGTAAAATAAACAAGATGATGACATCTAGTGGTGAAACAGTTCAGATTCACTGCAAAGGTTAGCAAAAATCTTACCTTTATTGTAAAATTACATTGTATAATACAACATCTGCATCATCAGAGCATAAAACTGGTCAGCTGTACAGCACACTTTAGATTAAAACTGCTAGTCATAAAAAAAACTCCATGTAAGAGTAGGTTGTTCAGCAAGTCTCTAAAAACAGTGACACAGCTAATCACTGGGACCAGAACAAATTCATTTAAATGTACATAATTTCATAAAAATAAAATCACAAGTATGAAAAAAACAGCACAGAACTCTAAATCTATATGAACACCTGCAAGTTAACTGAAACTAGTCAAATGTTCAAAGCATTAAACCTCAACAGAAGCATGTTTACTTGTACTTGTCAAGATATAAAGACACCTACAGAAAGGGATGGTTAAAAAGGATCTAAAACTTTAACTGTACACATTAAGGCACTTGTGGCAGCCACATGTTTTTCATAAGGTAGTACAGAGTTGTACCTCCGTGTTAAAAAAAACTTTAAAATATATCTAACACAACATTAAATTAGTTATCAAACATATAAAAGCAGGGCATCAGATTAGCAGTGGCAGTAATATATACAACTGTATAAAGCAAATGACTTTTTTCATAGGTTAAAGCTCCATTCAAGATCTTGTCTAGTTTACACAACCAGGCTCTCACGACTCACAGCTCCATTCTGCAAGACAAGCACAGATATGCATAATTAACAAATGAACCACAAAAATCTATATGAAATATGAATCATATGTACTTTCTGTTATATCTTTCAGATATTGTTATAGATATTGCTACATAATTATGGTTCTGTTGGATAACAGATTTATCTATAAAAAATGAGACTAGTTTATTCATTTGTCTAGTTTGAATTCAGTTATTTTATTTCCTTTTGGCCACCAAAGAGCAGCAGTGGGTTAACCTAAGTAGTAATATACTTGTTTTTTTAGTCTGAGTAGACAGAAGATGAAGTTATATGTTTGTTTAAAAAAGAAAAATGTGCCGTTATTGAAGAGGAATGCAAAATAAACGCCAGAGAAAAGGAAATAATTCAGACTCTGTCATCTCTGAAAAGACATCTGTGGATTCAACTAACCTTCACTTTACATTTTCCTCTAAAATCTTGATGTACATATCCTGTTCCTTTAAGTGTATCTGCAATATCTGTAAATCTAGTTTAGCTGATTCCAATTTTTATTCAAACATGACTAACATTTATTTCCAGTGTTTTTGCCACATGTGCTATTCATGTGCATTAGAAGCTTAGGTGATGTCATGGATTGTGTAAGAGAGGAGTTGCTGTAAAACAGTTTCGGAGTTTTGCCACTATTATATGCAACCCTTCTCCAACACAGCTGAATCAGTCAGTGAATTCCCTCAGCAGGTCATTCAGCTGTGCAGACGCCTGAGAAAAACCCATTCATTTGATTTAGGTGTGTTTCAAGAAGAGATGCAACCAAAAGTTGGAGGTTGGTAGTTCTCAAGGACTGGACTTAGGCACCCATGCTGAGCAATTTTCTAAATGATCTGTATTTTTGATAGAAATAAAGATACTCGTTTGTGTTAAACGTGATAGAAACAGACAGATTTTTCATCTCCCCTAGTTGTTGCACAACGTCAAACAACTGCTGAAACACAAACACTAAGCCCCTCTCTTCTCATGCAGAGGCTCAGCTGAAGAATCATGGCTGAGAAAAACAACTATGAGCTGCTTCTGGTAACACTTCGGAAACGTCACGAGACGGGCCTCTTTATACTACAAGGCAAAGGCACTTTTCGGATGTGTTCTGCCTGTGATGTTGATGAACAAGAAAAGCCAAGAAGCCGAGGGATGCCAAAAAGATTTGATGTGAAATGAGCTAGTACTACAAGTGACACCCCAATGTCAAAACAATTAAAAAAAGGTCAGCATAGCACCTGTATCAGCAACAACAAACAAATATAAAACATTAAAAATAAAACGTATCTCTTTAAATACTGGCAACTTACTGATTGCCCCTAGTGGGTATGAGTTAATGCAGGAAAATGTCTATTATACTGTTCTCTCTGGTGCTAAGTAGTGAGGTGGCGAAATGGCCAGCGCAACCCCCTTAACTGCCCACTATTAAAGTAATTTGTGGCTATTAATAAAAGGAGTAAAAGTCAAATAGAAACTAGTCCGTCAGGGCAGAAACCAGTTGGAATCTGTAGAAAGCTACCCTGCTCTCTCTTGTTAGACAGAGTTGCTTCTTCACCAAACAGTCTTGTTGTTAAAGAGACTTGGTCACTAAGTCATAATTTGTTCACTGCCTGAAAAAAAAGGTTGGATTATTTGAGTTTCTGTCTGTCCAGTCAAGCTAAAAAAATCCTTCATTTCCAGTCACCAGCAGATGTCTCCGTGCACCTCGACATTAAAGATCAACATCTGTGAAATTGGATGACATTTGCGAGCTGTGACTTACATTGCGGAGGTTCGTTTTCTTTGAAGATGGCACGCTCTCATTGTCGCTGTATGGTGGCGGTTGAGCTGGTGGGTAATCATCCCGGCGGCCAGGAAATCCAGAAGGCGGACTCACAGGAAGCGGTGGGGGCCCACGTGGACCCCTTCCCCAATCTGAACGGTCACTTTCGCTATCCAGTCGCTCCTGGCTGCGTGCCCTTTGTTGCTCGCCCAGCCGTTTCCTCTCCATGGCCTCTCGCAGAAAGCTGTCATCATAATCTTCGCGGCCACCCCTGGCATCGCCGCCATGCCGACGGTCCCTGTCCATCGCCATGATATCGTCGCGACTATGGCTACGGTGTCCTGCGAGGCCTCCCTGGGGCCCTGCATCTCTTCTTCTGCGATCATCAGGGGAGTAGTCACGACGTCTCCGGTCATCATAGTCACGATCGTAGCCGCTGCGAGCGCTGCTGCTCCACTCATCATCAGAGCTTAAAAGACATGTACAGGAACATTATTATTGCAGTTCAGATCTAGTGGTTGAATCCATTGAACTAGAGGAAAAGTTTGAACAGTCCTGCCTCTCGACTCAGTTGGTATAAGACTATAAAGTAAAATTCTACCTCATTACTCCATCTTCCACACACACAATGAGCAAAATTTTCTTCTTCTAAGTGTTTTGGAGCAATTGTTCTACTTGCTTTGACAGTTTTCAAACATCTGGTTAAAAGACAGTGGTTGACATTACACTTGAATTTCCAGAAAGAAGTCTGCATATGCTTCCCAGCTTTGCAATACAGCTTCCTGAGGAACAAAGGAAATGTGGAGGACCTTGTCCACGTCGTGTCCATGTTGGTAGACTGAATGTATACGTTTGACCCGTGTGTATTATTTTGACCTTGTTTGGATAACAGATAATTCACACTAAATTCAATCTTGTGCACCCAACTGTTGTATTTGAAAGATATTTTATTTTTCAGTTTGTTATAGAATACTCTATTCTTAAAATAAAGAAATTATGGTTTAAACAAATATTGAAATAAAATAAAAAAATCTGACAAAACTGTAACTTTTAATCAAAAACTTGTCTGAGAGTAAATGTTTTCCCAGGGACTGTTGCAAATCTTGGCAAGTGGAGAATGGTTACTTATAAGATCTTTGACTACACAAACTATGCTTGAATGCAACAATGCTTGTTGCATTCTTTGACCTAAATGTGTCTGATGACGTATTCCTGCAGTAAAACACGGTCCTAGCTCCTAGTTTCTAGTCAGAGCAGGTGCTCCGAGAAATGTAGAGTACATTAAACGATATGACAGTGCTCCTTTAGTGTCATTATGTAGTGAGCCTGGTTTCTGACACCACGAAACATTTAGTCAATAAAAGGAAAACTCTTATAATTTAACAGCTCCTCTAAAGAGTGGCACCTTACTCATAAAGTATACCTGCAATAACATTACCAAGCATAGTAATCAGCCTGCTCTCTTTAGCTGAAAAACACAACGTCAGAGTGATCTCAATGTCGTCCACTGAGTGTGTAGGTGAAGAAGCTACTGCCAAATCACAAATCATACAACAGCTCATTTTAAAAAACTTAAAAAATGTTGTTAGAAAAACTGTTTACAAACGATCTGCTGTTACATCACTGGGAGAGATAATAGTGAGATACTGGATTTGCTCAGTCAAGTAAAACTTACCCTCTCCTGCCTCTGGGCTCATCTGGGCCCCTTTGTTGTGGGTGATCGTTTCTGTATTGCCGTCCAATGTCATCAAGGTTATCCATGGAGCGGGCACGTACACGATCCCCCATGTAACCCCCACCACGGCGTGGGTAGTCATCACGACGTTGGCCTTGCTGGGAGACGCTGCTGATGGTGCTCATGGCCTCGTCTTGGTCATAAACTGTGGCCAAAGGAGGGCGACCACCACGGCCTCGAGGTACCCCGCCGTCATGCAGGGAACTAACTGTGCTCATATTGTCCACTGACAAAAACAAGAGAATGTTTAAACTACAAAGAAATAGAAGTGTAAAATTTGAGTAAAAACAATGTGAAATGCCAAAAAGAAAGTTTTCTGCAGGAATCACAGATCACATCTTAAAGTATTTTTTATTTACAAAGGTAATATTTTTTTACACAAACTCAATTTCATGTGTTTAGTGAGAAAATACATTTCGTGATATGTTGTTAATGTATTATTTAAAATAATGTATATATATATATATATATATATATATATATATATATATATATATAAAAATGGTAACTGGAGCCCGTTTTTAAAGCATGACCAGGATTCTTTATTTCCAAGCTCAGTAAATTTGACCAGAAGCAGAGCATCTGCATGAAGGATTTGTGGGAAAAAGGACTATGAAGTTGTTAAAAAACCCATTTGAAACCAGAAAGTAGGATAGGCACATATATAACAGTAAGTTTTCTCAGAATTATCAGGGTGTGTTCACAGCACCATGCGCAAAATGAGAATTTGTGCTCAATGCATGTTGAGAGCAATGTCAGCTCAATCAGACCTACTGTTAGAAAAAAAATACATCTTACATTTTCTTGCATTACCTACTTGCATTTAAATGACTTCATTTAAAGTCTACCTATTTAAAAACTAAAATCCTACTTACATTTTTCACTTCATGTTTTATATTTAGTAGTTTAAAATGCATTTCTATAGTAACCCATAGCAGTGTATTATATGTCAACAATCATTTGGAAGATTCATTTTAATTATTGTTGACAAAAACTTATTTTACTTCTTTATTTTATACACGGGTAAAACTTGTAGTTATAAATGTTGTCATAGTGCCATGACAACACAATGCTCCCTCCCCTCGTACAGTATTCATGGGACAATACAAATAGTAAGCATGAATTTTAGGGACATAGCTCTTTCAGACACTGAACAACTGTGATGGAGTACTTCAGTCGTATATGTTGAACCCACCGGCAACGGTTAAGAGACTGTTTGACAGAAATCTGATTTATATTTAGCAACAGTGGGTTGTGGCACGCCAGTATTACAAAACCACAGGAAGTCACTCACAACGGCTATAGTTGGCAGGTCTGGAGGGGTCTAATGAAGCCAGCTCCTTCTCCATGTAGTAAATGGCCCGGGTCGCATTCCCATCTGGGTCCACCTGAATGCGATAACCACTACGTGCTGTGGAGGAAATAAATTAAAGGAGCAAAAATTCAAAAAAAGATTTTAAGCTACTTTTTAGGCATATCTTAGTCCTAAAAAATATCCTATTGGTTTTGATAAGGCTTCCAAAAAAAGTAAATCATACTGCACCTAAACAGCTCTGACTAGGCTTTTTCATTCTAATTTATTTTCACTATTAGGCTACAATAAATAATACA
The DNA here is from genome assembly GCA_963556495.2 of Valencia hispanica. Taxonomy (NCBI): domain Eukaryota; kingdom Metazoa; phylum Chordata; class Actinopteri; order Cyprinodontiformes; family Valenciidae; genus Valencia; species Valencia hispanica. The sequence continues at coordinate 17,536,811 of OY747710.1, forward strand.
ATAACTACACACACTTGGTGTCAAAATACCATTCCTTGATGTGTGATTTTCCAGTAGAACATGGCGCCATTTCATTAATTGTTAAATTACAGATAAATTACTGTATGTTATTTCTGATTAATCTAGAAATGTTGGAATAAAAACTTAAAAAAGTAAAGGTTTGGACTGAAACTTTGTCACCAACAGTGTTATTTGAATTATAGCTATACAGAAAAACCAAAGAAGGAACAGAAATCTATAGTGTTTAAATTCAAAATTAAAGAAATATGTCTGCTATAAAATTAAGCATTAAATCAAAACTTACCAATTTGAAAAGCTGAGTTTTAGCCACAAACAAATAACAAAATTAAATGTGTTTCATTGTGAATGGATCTAGCCCCGATATTGATGTCTGTCAGTTGTTTTTATAATGTCTTCTTTATGACTACACATTTGACCTACATGACCCGTTTGTTTTCTTAGCTAAATACGTTGGAATAATGTTGGGTGCCATGTTAATGGTTTGTTATACTATAGTGTGACACTGGGGTTCAGAAATTATTCAAAATAAAAAGGAACGGTTTTTATGTGAATAAATTGGCTGTTTTCGTAAATTATTTAGTTATCTAACGACAATATTTTGGGATTTGGGTGAGAAAATTCCATCCAGTTCCCATTCTTTGAGGCTACTTTAGTTGTTTTACAACTAATTAAGTCTGTGTGGAAACATTATGGTGGAATTTCTATAACATTTTAATAAGGAAATTCTTCTAACAAAATAACCACAACGGTTCAGTGAGCAGAGCAAGAACAATCCCACATAAGTACCATGACACACTAAATGCTATTTTCTCTTTACTTACTGTGGTCTGCTCCACTCTCCTGCAGCAAAGGCACTTGGGACCCCTGACCTACTGCAAAGACAATAGTAAAAAAAATTTACATAAATGAACACTGATGTAAGATCAATACCTCTCAAATATTATGTCATTATGAAAGTAACATCTACTCAGGTTCATGTCATTATGAGAATTGAAACAGCAGCTATTAAGATGTTGTACCGTTACCTGAGCTGGCACCATCGTAGTCACGACCGTAACTGTTTTGGGGAGGTCCACCTCCGTTATGTGTGGGCAGCAGGGGAATGATGGACTGGTTACCTTGTGAACCGCCATACACAGGCTGAGCATACATACTGGGAGCATAGAGGGTTGAAGCATACTGACCGGCTTTCTTCACTGCTTTTCCTGCTTCGTACACTGCAACATAACAGGAGAGAGCAAATAATAATGGAAACCAAAATTGTTTAATACTTAAAGATCGTTCATAAACCAATAAAGAACAAGATCTAACCATGCAGAGAGGGGGTGAGCAACAAGGGTATTTCGATTCAGTTCAGTTTGGCATGAATCCACAACAAATTATCATCCCTAAACACACTTTAGGAGAAACATGGGTCTAAGTTATATCCAATTATAACCTATTATCAAATTAATCCGACAACATACGCAGATACAATTACACAGTGTAATTTGATTCTAATTGTAATTCAGTACAGTCAAATTAAATTTATAATGCAACTGTTAGAGTTATCAATCTAGGGAAGACCATCCAACTGTGAGTCATTAAGTTGCAGCTAGCTGTCATCTTGAGGAAGTACAAGGTAACAGAGAAGAAGAACACCTTTTTTTAGGCAATGTAATGCCCCGCTGGGCATCGTCAGGTCTCTGCATCTATACTTATGGGGGTTATTCATACCGATTACAATCCTGTACAAATAGCCATTTCACCTTTTTATAAAATGCATCAATGCTATGAACTTCCACACTTCATGGCCCATAAATGCCTTTTCTGCATGTACTTTGGTAGACCTTTTTACTAAGAAATCAGATAAGGATAAGGTTTGGGGGTGTATGTTTTGTTGCAGAAATGGAGATAATCTTGTAATCCATTTATTTTCTGTTAGGTTTAAAACTGCTACCTATAAGCCAAGAACATGCAGCACAGTTTATCTTGTGTAGTATGGTAGTTACCCCTGGGGGGAAAAATATAAATCATTCAAAATGGGAAATGGATTGTACCTTAAAAAACAACACCACACAAGAAAAACATGTTTATCCCCAAATTCATTAAAAAAAGTTGGGACAACAGAAGTTGAAAGCTTTCTAAGTAGGGATGTGTATTGGTAAAAATCTGCCAATACGATATGCATCACCATACAGGGGAGAAGATACGATGTATTGCAATACTATGAGTAAGACTATATATTGTAATTTTTAAAACGCAATTTATCCGTAGAAAAACTGTCACATTATTCTAAACACTCCAGCCTGTTTCATACTTTAACGCATCCAGTTTTGTTACTAGATCTAGCTGATCCATTGGAACAAAGAAGTTGAAAACAGCCATCATTAATGGTTCCATTCAAATAAAAAAACAAAAACAAAAGATACATTGCTTTTGAATATCGGTACAATATTCCGACATAAAATATTGCGATATATTGGCATATCGATATTTTCTTACAACCCTATTTCTAAGTGTTAATCCTTAATTATTTATCACGCTAATCTAAGCAGAGACAGCAAAGAATAATGCGTAAGTTTTACTATACAACCCGACTCAAGATATGCATTTATAATTAATAAATTATGCTGTAAGAATTGCTGAAAAGCCTCTTGAATGTGAACTTATATTTCTTTAAAACATGTTTGTATTCCATTAAACCAAAAAGCACAACAAATCTAAACATCCCATTACTAATAAAACTACACTATGCAGCATTTTTTCTTAATGCTTTTTGAGCAAAATGTATTTGTGTTTAATTTTGTAGATGAAAACTTCTGTATCTTTTCTACTTGATACTTACATGCTCGGGGACAGCAGCAGCGTTCTGGGCAGCAGGGGCAGCTGACGTAGCAGCAGCAGGTGTGTGGGCAACACTGACACCAACAGATCCCGATCAGAGTTAGGAGCAAAATGAAGCCCAAAACTACCAGAAGAACCAGCAGCCAATCTGTTTGGACCAAAGAGAGACACATAGGATATCATAATGTTAGAGGATTTAAAGTCTGGCCCTGCTCCAGAAAATAAAGTACACTTAACTACAAAAATAAACAAGTGCAAACGTGTACTACAAATGTAGCAAGAGGAAAAGTAATCAGATAAAGTAACAAAAAAAGATGCAGAAAACAAACTTTATTTCCAAAGACTTTGTATTTATTATCTTCACAGAAAAGCAAAGAAGAAAATCTGTGTTATGAAAAGCCTTTTTTTCTTATGTTTATGGTTTAAAAAAATCTGGAAAACGTTAGCTGTAACATGTTAATGTGAACATTTTAAGCATTTGTCAAACTGGTAAATCCAGTTTACTTTGCATGTCAGTTCAGGCAGCACATAACACAGAGGGGAACCTGAGCATTAAATGCAAAATATTACACAGATAAAGAAAGGTGCACAAAGTTGTTTTGTTGCTCAGCCCTGAAAATTGTATAGCAACTAAAATCACATTAAGAAAAGAAAATAATTTTGGCAAATATAAAGAAATATGAAAAAAGAAAAAGATTTGATCAGCTTCTATTTGGAGATGTGTTTTTGTCTAAATCAGGATTTTTGATTTTTGAAATGCATCATACTTGACATAGTTCTTGATCATTTCCCTCACCATGTTATATTAAAACTGTTTAACAGAAGAGTTCAGAATTGTTGATTTTATTCAGAGAGCACAGAAGCTCAATGCCCCAGCAAAAGCAGCCAGAGGTCCAAGTCATTCGATCTCTTAGGGCTGGACGATAATTCAACAACAGTATTTATCAATCGATAGACGTGAGGTGCAATAGAAAGAAAAAAAGAAAGAGAAAAGTTTCCCTTCTTTTTTAAACATACCCTATTTGGTAGCTTAAAGTACAGTCATTACTTACAGTCATGTTGAACCGATATGGGACGCACATCAACACTAAATGTAACAATGATGAACAAAATAAAACAGAGGATATACTACTACACACCCAACCCGGCCGGCTGCGAACTGGTTCTGCATAGACGGGCACAAGACGCCTGGGCTGCACTGCTAACAATACTCGCGGCTTTAAAAATGTCTACCAGATACTCCACCACGTCCTCAAAAGCAAAAACGCTTTCAAAAATACAAACGGGGGAGGAAAGACCTGCTGGCCTCTGCACTAAACCATTGGACTCGACTCCAGAGTTTTGGGAACCATCTACACTTAGCCATCGTGAGTAGATTGTTAACTTCAGCAGCTGTACTGAATCAGAATCAGCAAGTTTTTGCACAAACTAAACCAAAACCAAAAAAAAAGTGTTTGAATAAAGGGCTGAATTGAATTTAGTTTTTGTGTGTACTTTATTAAAATTAGTTCATTAAGGAATAGCATAAAATGACCAGGGGTGTACTTGAAATTAATTTTCTATATTTTTTATAGTTATCAATAATAAATGATATCGATCAAAATTACTTTTCTTTTTAGCAATATGCTCTTTTTCTATATCGTCCAGCCCTACCATTTCCACAACGAAACCTAATACAGCCCAATATCCTTTACTCATCTCACACAAGGGGATTGTACTACCTTCCATAACCAGTAAGTCAATGCCAGGCAGGAGGTCAGTAGTATTTGTCTTTCTCTCTGTGAAAGACAGATAAAGCTGCAATTACTTTAGGTTGGTGTTGTGACACAGAAGGTAGGTTTTGGCTATGAATAATTATAGATAATTGCTTAGGGCAATTATTAATAAGATTAATAATTTGATGTCAAAATTAACAAAATTGAGGCACCATCCTGAGATCCAGGAAAATAATAATAGCCAAATAGTTCAGTCTCAGTTAATTTTAATGATTACCTGCATGATGAGGCCGAGATAATTAAACAATAGATGAAGAAAAAAGTTATTGCCGTTCCTAGAATGGCAAGTTACTATACATGTATGTGGAATAATAAACGACTTTCCAAAATGCAAGAGTTTATTGCAAAAATAATTAAACTTCAGTCAAAAGTTTCAAGCACACGCCTCTCCTTTGTGGTTGCCCACGGACAAAGAGACCCGAGTTCAGAGCAGAACCAAGTTTCTTTGGAGTTCACAACTCCTCCTCTTCCAGTTGAAACTAAGAGTGCATTGTGTGATTAGCACTCCTACCAGCTGGAGGTCTGTGTTTTGGTCCAGTAATCACAGCCTAAGGGCCCGTCCACACGGAGACGCGTTTCGCTGTATACGAATACAATTTTTATCGTATTAGCATTTCGTCCACACAGATCCGGCGTTTTCGGAGACTGAAACCGCTATTTTTTGAAACTGGGTCCCAAAGTGGATAAATCTGAAAACGACACCCTTGCGGTTTCGTGTGTACAGCGAATTCGTATATTTTCTGAAACGATGATGTCATCACATCACCTTTCGGCTGTGTCACACGTAACTGCAACAACAATAATGGTGGACTACATGATTTTGTTCGTGCTGCAGAAGCTACTAAGCCGACTAGCTTTATTACAGCAAAATCCAATGCTTTGTTATAAATTTATTCTTCTTGGTTCGTATACAGCGCGCAAGGTTATGCGCATGCTCAAAGTCTTCTTCTCCGTGTAAAGTGTATCTCTGTGGCAGAATTACAGCACCCCGTACTGGTCTGGCATATATACTACACCGTTTTCAGTCGGTTTCAGTGGTTTTGTGTGGACGCAGATATTTCTTGAGATGACACCGTGTTTACGGAATTTTTTTTAGAACGAGGGAAAAAAATTATCGGATAGGGAACGCACCGGCTTCGTGTAGACGTGGCCTCAAATAGTTCAGTCACTTTCACATTAAGCCTAGCCAACACTCCTTTTGGTAAGTTTTATTTCTAAATGGGTAATAATTTTAGTGAATTGGAGGAGAAATGAGAAGTAGGATGGTGACAAGAGGAAAGAAAAAAATTAGGGAAAGCAGCGGGCATGGAAAGGTTTTCAAATACCAAAAAATAAATAAATAAACTCACCAAGCACAATTACTTCAGTGTAGTCTTCACCATTCCCTTTAAGATCCTGGGATGAGACCACAGAACAGACGTAGACACCACTTTCCCCCCAGGCAGCTTCAGCAATATTCAGGTCCGCCTCTGTGAGGAAAATATTTCGATAATTAACTGTTATTACAACTCTATTTTATTAACCTAATAATCTGTAAGGCAATATTTTGACATTTAAAGCAAGGGAACTTGGGAACTAAGCTTGTGTGAACATATTATTATTGTTAGCAAATTAATGTAAAAAGTTTGAGGGGGCTAGAACTGGTAATAAGGCTGGATGAGGAGGATTCAAGTTTATTTGGGTTCCCCCCACTTACAGTGAACAGGATTGAAAGGGACGTAAAGCATCAAACAATGAGGCCAATGCCTCATTCACTGAAAAAGAAAACAATAAACCTTCGATTTTTTGTATTATTCTGGTCCTTTTTTAGATTATATTCGTTTCAAATTTTTGTGCAGTGAAAAGTAACTTTAAAAAAAAGATACAGGACGTTAACATCAATCAAACATCAATCTAGAACCCAGTAGCAATGTTTGATTCAAGGGAGTCTAAACAAAAAGACGTTAGCTGTTCCCAAGCTTCAAGATGTTTTCTCTTTCTTCACTGCAGTACATTATCCCTGCATGTACTGAAAATGCATGTGACAAGTGGGGGCAATCATCTTCATTGTATAATAGCCATGAGAAAAATATCAGTTTCATGGTAATGGGAAACGTAGTTATACAAAAATTCAAAACATTAGGCACGTTTCCACTATCGGAACTTCAGGGTAATTTAAAGTGTAACTGAACCCCCTGAATTGGCATAACCCCGCCCCCAGACAACATTAAAACAATTCTACAAAGTGGGCGGTGCCAGGAAGAACGGAGGGGTATGGCCAAGTGTTGAGGAAAAGCGGAGGGGGGAACGTGGGGGTGTGTTCAGGAGGACAGTGACAGCTCGCTTAATGTGACACTGAAACATGGACAGTGACCAAAGCGACGTGGGCAGTTTTGCGACTGATCAACATTCATCTGTTTTGAACGTTAGCCTATGTTAGCATTACCACTCAGAGACCGGACAGCACCGAGCTCGGGCGGCGCTGGCTCGGCGCCCTGAACCAGCGAATCTCCTCCGTCGTTACCGGAGATAGAGGAGTAGAGGGAGGCTTTATGGAGCTCAGCGGCCGCGAGCCGTATCAATTAGAGCCGCTGGCTCAGGGCGCTGAGTCAGCGCTGCCCGAGACTGGCGCTGCTGCTGAGGGAGAGAGAGACAGGATGGGTCCGGTCTCTGAGTGGTAATGCTAACATAGGCTAACGTTCAAAGCAGTATGTTAGCTATGCTAACTAAGTGCTAATGTGATAATAATTGTAACCTGAAAAACGCAATCCAACTCCAAACTCGCCACGAGGGGGGGGGCGGTATGTCTGATAGTTTTATACCCAAACCCACGGGGCGTGTCTGTGAGACCATGGCTGCTGACACAGTCAATGCCTGTGACGTAGAGATGTACCGCTCTCCACCAATCACAAAATTCAAATGCAGTAGCCACAGTTAAACCCTGAGAGGGCAGCACTAAGACGTTTTTAGACCAAAAGGTGTCGAATTAAACAAAAAATCCCCAGAAACTGAAAGACTGCATTGGTACAGACCCATTTATACAGTTTAGAAGCAAAAAAAAGTTGTTTTGGGGTTTAGTTACTCTTTAAGCAGATCTTTTTCTGACGGAGTAATCTGTTGCCCTGCTTCTCTCAGCCACTGTGTCTCCATACACAATCGGCCCTTTAAGGAATCTACTAAAGACATCTGCATATCACGACTGTTTCAGCTGCGTGTAGCGTCACTGATCAGAGCAAAAAGGCGCTCACAGCCGCATAAATAACAAGAGATCGACATGGAAGAAGCAGGGCTTGTTGCTGCGTTTCTATTTGCTGTTGTTATAAAGTGCTTCCCCAGCAACTCTTCTTATTTTACAAAGCCTGTTGTTGGCAACTTCTGCTCATTTCCCTCTGCATTACAACCAATCAGTGTGACTTAACCACAGCTCTCGCTAAGCAACTCGATCGGGCCATTCCAAGTACATACCCCCATACAGGTACTCCGTTGGTTCCTGAAATGGCCCAGAAAACAGTCCTGTCGACCTAGTCTGATGTAGTGGAGTCACATGCATACCAAAAAGGTCCGGTCAAATTACCCTGAAGTTCCGATAGTGGAAACGAGCCTTTTCCATTGCACAGTAACACAAGTGTAACAGACTGATGATATATGGTTAATTAGTTGAGCTATTTCCTCAGGTAGCCAGTATGTCAAAAGTAGTTTTAAAACAGAGTTCGTTTTATAAGAGAAATATTTGGTGCTGCTTTAATTTGCACTCTAATTGCCTTTGCCCCCCCTCCCAATATCTTATAAGCAAAGCGTAAATGTAGGAACCTTCTTTCAGCCAGCTGAACACCAGTGTGCAGAAACAGGTAGTTGCGGATACCACTTTATTAATCTGTGATTCCTCTAAGCTGGAGAAACGTTTTAGCATCTTAAAACCAGCTTGGTGTCGCTAACAAGCCCAGGCCTAGTGAACAGTAAATGCAAAACCTATGAGGTTGTTTTTAGAAATATGACCTGTATTCATCACATTTATGAACACATCACTTTGAAAGGCAGATCTACATAAAACTATATCTATATAAAGTTAAATAAAGCTGTGAAAGAGTAAAACTGTTGTATAAACAATATAAGTTTAAAAAATGGACAAAGGTAAACTATTTACATGATGGAAAGTGTGACTTGAGTATAATTTATCAACATCATTTTGTCTAATACAGGAAACAAAATCTTTTTTCACAGTTTGTTTTCTCTTTCTAAATCCAGTCCTTCCATCACAAATACATATTTTCTGTCATACTTTATTCAATCCTAGTAAAGATTTATCCAATAGGTGTGTTAACTCACTGTTTACGATGCTGATCTTGCGACCCTGGTATTCCTCGCCCAGTGTAATGGCATCGCCCTGTTTAGATGCCACAATGCGGACTGTTCTCTGGCTGTCAGCACACTCGATGTTGGGGTCATAGTTAGGGTTGTTCTGAGCCATTATGTTATCCGCGCTGCTGGGGTTAAGTGCCGCCTGGATCGGGTCACGGCAGTAGGATTTGTACTTCCATGTGATAACAGGAGGCTGAGTGGCACTTGTTGTGTAAGCACAGGTGAGGGTGGCAGGTTGGAAGAGCATGACAACATACCTCTTGGTAGGACATGAAACAGAGATGGCCAGAGTGGACTCTGGAAAGGTTTAGAAAATATGATATGTTAATAAAAACACCTATTACTGTAAAATTCTGAAATTGCTTTTGCAACCTTGGCCATGGAGATCCCAGTAGTGTGCCATGTTGAAGGTGTGGTACATAATAAACTAGAAAAGCACCCTACCAAGGCAGCTCAGTAACCCCCCTGCCCCATGTTGTGATCTAGTTGTAAACTTTTTTAGATTCCTTGACCATGACAACATAACTTTAGCAGCTGAATCACGCTGACATTATTATTAGTTCAGTAGTTATTCAGGGAAATCACTTTATTTATTTTTTTTGGTAATGGTGATTTTTGTATCACCCCCAAACTCTTATCACTTGTTCCTGGTCCCATTGCAGACATTTGAGGAAATTTCATCAAAATCCACCTATAACTTTTTTGAGTTATGCTGCTAACTAACAAACTGATAGACAAGTCCTGGCAGATGAAACAATGTTTCTTCATCGCTAGTATCACTGAGAGTGGGCAAGATGAGTCACAGGCTTGCTTCATTCTTTCAGGCTGACCAAATTAACCATGTCTCACATGATGTCTATTTCTTTACCACCGATAAATAAAATAATGCTATGCTTTTACCTTTATGACATTTACTAAATGCATCTTTGTCCAGATAAATATGCCCGCTTGAAGCGATCTACTTCTGCCTTCCACGAGTCTGTAAAGTTTACTTAACGTGGAATATAGTCTACAAGATTACAATGTGGCTTTAATTTGGCTTCTATAACAAGTTTAAGTGTAAGTCATAGCGGGTTGTTTTGGGAGGGGCTTACGAAATGTAAATTACAGCTTAATAGGCCATTATTTGTGTGAACATTTTATAATTTTAAAAAGGGAAAATTTGCTGGTTCCAATGCCAAATTAGGCAAAAGCTTTTACATAAACTAGCATAAAAACTAGAGCCTTCTCTTTGGAAATAGAAATACAATTTTCCATCTGATAAAAGAGGAATATGGAAACAAAACGCGAACGCAAAGCTATTTGTATTAAAGTTGAATTCTTGAACAACTTAGTTCATTGTAGATTAAATACCTTATTTTTTACTGCAAGCAAAAGATAGCTGTAGCGAACCAGGAAACTGTTCATTCTTAGTCTGTGGGCCAGCAAGCAGCTGAACAACGAAGTTACACGGAAGGGCCCACCCTGTCTGGAAGAAAAACAGGGCAACTCACCTGTCGCCATTAAAGCTGCTACGAAGACCGTCCAAAACATGTTTAATCCTCTTCTCTGGGAGACTTAAATTAAACACACATTAAAAGTAATTATAAAACAAATATTATTAAAGAAACTGTTGTTGTTGTTTTTTTTTTATCTCAGCCAGGAAGCTTCCACTCCATTTCAAGCGCGTTGTTGGCAAATAGGAAGCACCTGAATGCCTTTCTTCTGCGAAACAGTCAACAGGTAACTGTTCCGACATGTTGCGAAACTCGGGGGTGTAGCCAAATGTCTTCATTTTCTGTTTTTTTTCTTACGTGTTTATACTTTACCACCAAAACTTGGATTAGGGAAAATTAAAACCATTTGAACCATTTCATTTGTCGTCATAATTTCATCGAGGGGAAAACATACCCGGAAAATATAGCTTCACAAGCTTCTTCTACCCGGGACTAGTTGGTACGATCCAGGCACTGCTATCAAAGTAGGGTTTGTTAATGTTTTACTCGGTTGTTGTTGCGGCCTGTTAGAAAACAGGGTTCTCGTTTACTGAAACCTGCCTCCATTTAGCATTTAGAAGTAGCCTATATCAAAGATTGTGTTTTTCTGCAAGGACTTTAGGTATTGAATGTACAAATGAAATCAGTAATTTGAACATTAAGCGTGTTTAATTTCCATCCATTATCTACTGGCCCTATACCGTCCATCTTTTGCAGGGTGGCGAGAGGCGTAAACCAGGACAGGTCGCCAGTCCATCGAGTCTGTTTAATTTGAAGTCTTTAAAGTCTTGCCTTTTGTAGTCAAACCATTCGCAAAGATTTGGATATTTGGCTGACATTTCTGGAAATGTAGGCTAACATATGGAGGTAGATGTGTGTCTTTATTAGTGATGAGTGTAATGCGGGGGCATTATTGTCGAATTGCTTTTATATTACTGGAGATGGGAGGGAATGTGGGCATGTGGGGTCATTTTAATTTGTAAAGCACTTTGAGTTGTATTTATTGTATGAATTGTGCTATATAAATAAAGTTTGATTTGATTTGGCTATTCAATAAAAAAAGTTTCTTCAATTAAAATATTTTTTTTCAATCAAAAAAAGCTTCACCTCAATCCAAAAAACACTTTTTAATCAAAGGAAAAAAGTTTTGGAATGTAAAAATATACATGAGACTCAAAAAAGGCATCTGAACAAAGTTTTTCTTTGATTGAAAATGTTCTCTTTGATTGAAGTGCAGCTTTCTGTTTGAAGCAACTTTTTTGATTGAAGTAATGTTTTGTGTTTGGGCCATATAAATGGGTAGGACATTCGTGTCTTTATTATTCAATAATAAAAAAAAGGCTGTTTCAAACAAAGAAATATATATTTTTGCATTCCAACACTTTTTTTCTTTGATTGAAAAGTGTTTTTTGGGATTGAAGTGAAGCTTTTTTTGATTGAAAATATTTTTTTTGATTGAAGAAACTTTTCTTTTGATTGAATAATAAAGACACAAATCTACCTCCATAGATCATCGTTTACATTCGTTGGTGTTCCCCCTTTTTGGTACAGGGGCGTAGCTAGGAAAGTGGGTGGCCAAGATGAAATAAGCATTAGAACTGGTGGACCATTCTTCAGAAACCTGAAAGAATACCCTAATATACTTGTCATTTTATGGTTGCATCTCAAATTACAACATCCGTAAGACTTTATATATCCGTAACTCAGTTTTAAAAAATCAAACTAAAATATTTGTGACACATTTTTATGTATTTCTAGTATTTATTTCAGTTAATTAGCCTACTGAAAAGTTTGTCCATGTACTGTACAGCAGGAGTGTGTAACTTCAGTCCTCGGGGGCTCGTGTCCTGCTACTTTTAGATGTGTCCCTGATTTGGCACACCTAAATCAAGTAGCTATTCTGTCTCCTAGGCATGTTCTACAGTTAAGTTCCACAGATCCCTGAAAATGAAATTATAATTTATTTCAGGTGTTTGTACACACAGAGTCATCTAACTAGTCCATGGCCCAGACCCTCAAGGAGTGACGTTTGACACCCATGCTATACATGGGTTCAGTAGTGGATCTGGGCTCTTTTTGCATTATTTACTGTGTGGCTTTGAGATTATTAGCCTGAAGCTCTGCTGAGAAGTCAAGGAAGACCAGGTAGCTTTAAAAAGAAAAATTAGGATCAAATCAATCAAAATATGGTACTTTCAAACAGTAAGGCAATCTTCAATACTTGGTAGGGAATCTCTTTGACTTAATCACTGCCTCGATGCGCTGTGGCATTGAGGCAATCAGCCTGTGGCATGGCCTGGGAGTTGTGGAAGCCCAGATTTTCTTGATGCTTTCTGTCAGCTTTTCTTTGTTTTTGGGTGTGTTTCCCCTCATTTTCCTCTTTTTATTTTTTCTATTTTATTTATTTATTTGATAGGGATAATGCATATTAAAGGCACGGTATACGTTTCTGGGAGAGCTGTTCAAGAGGGCGTTATTTAAAAAACAAAATCCCACCCCTTTCTTCAGGCTCTCTCCCTAAGCCACGCCTCAATAACACAAGCACGCGCAGTCAGCATAGTCTTGTTGGTTCTTCTTTGTCGTTGCTTTTTCACCTTTGTGTTTTCGAAACATGTTTGGAAGCGTTTCTGCCGTAACAAACAAACTCCGCCAAACAAACAACACTTCGATTAATGCAGCTGGCGAAATCAATTTATCTGCTATCGCGATAAGCTAGCGCGACCTCAACTCCTGTTTACAGCCGAGAATGCGCGATGCGTGCACAAACATGGGGACACACAGAGGGGGAGGTGCTGGACACTGAAGTTTGGCTTACGACCCTATTATCCAGAACGGTCCGTGACATTTGATTGGATGAGTTTTTCCCAAGGTTTCTCCCTGTACAGGAATTAATGATTATCATGTTAAATAACTCCAAACTTATTGGTTGCCATCGGTATATGAAGAGCATTTCTCCCAGTATTGAAAAAAGTGTTTCAAATTTAAATCGTATACCCTGCCTTTAATGAACAGCTGCACTGCACAAATGCACTGTAAATATGCCAGATTATAGCCAAAATGCTAATTTCCATCTGTAGTCCCCAGGCAGGCATCAAATTTACAATTTACAAAATGTAGAAAAACAAATCAAATCACGACAAATAAAAATAACAGCTAAAAATGTTCGTAGGCCTGGTTTTCCTTTAGCCACTGTTTGGAATGTGCTTTAAAACTGGCCAGAGTTGGAGTCTCTCTTTTTGATAAAGGAAGACTATTCCAGTACCTTGTGCTTTTGACAGAGAGCACAGTCTGTCCAAAGGTGGTTCTCCTGTGTGGAACCTCACAGTCTCCTCGAGCTGCGGCCCTGGTGCCCATCCCACTCACACACTTTGGTTTAATAAAGTCCTGCAGTAGGGGCGGGTCCAAGCAAAATTTTGTAAACAAGGCAACCGTATTTGAAACTGATGAAGTTACCAAAGTTAAGTAAATTATACTTTCTAAAACAGTGCAGTGATGAAAGGAAAACAATTTCTTGTCCAAGATTTTTATAGCATTTTTAAAAAGAGATTCTATTGGTTTGAGAGTTGTACCAGCAGCAAGTGACCAAGTAGTTATACAACATTCTATATGGGACAGAATCATAGAGTGTAAAAACATCTGAGCCGCATACAGACAGAGACATAAAAGGTCTTACCTGTCTAAAACTTGCAGCATTAAAATTAATTAAAAACATTTTTAGTGAGCCATTTAGCGTGTTTTTTAAAAGTCAGTGTTTGGTCCAATGTTAGCCCCAGATATTTGAAATTTGTGATCTTGATAATACCCCATAGATTGTCAATGGGGTTTAGGTCCGGCGAGTTGGCTGGCCAGTCAAGCACTGTGATGGCATGGGCATCAAACCAGGTTTTGGTGCTTCTGGCGGTATGGTCAGGGGCCAGGTCCTGCTGGAAGATGAAATCTGCATCTCCATACAGATCCTCAGCAGAAGGAATCATGAAGTCCTCTAAAACATTCTGGTAGGCTGATGCGGTGACCTTGGATTTAAGAAAGCAGAGTTTACCAACACCTGCACCGGACATTGCATCCTAAATCATGACTGACTGTGGATATTTCACACTGGACCTCAAGCATTTTGGGTTCTGTTCCTCATCCATCTTCCTCCAAATCCTTGGACCTTGATTCCCGAATGAAAGGCACACTTTATTTTCATCGGAAAAGAGCACCTTGGACCACTGGCCAACAGTCCAGGCCTTGTTCTCCTTGGCCCAGTTGAGATGCTTCCTGGCTCAGACTCAGACAGTTGTAGCCCATCCAGTCTTTCTAGGTCTCTGCCAGATTCATGAATCTTCTCTGTCTGACAATTCACTGAAGCCCATGGTCAGCTCTTCTGCTGGTGCATCTTCTCCTGCCCAATTTTGTCCTTCCACTAGACTTTCCATTGATATCCTTGGACACAGCACTCTGTGAACAGCCAGCTTTCCGTACCCACTGTACTTTCTTTTATGTATACAGATCCCTGAACTTATTACTAGTCTACCTTGAGATGAAACCCATTCCTGGACTATTCAAAGCAACAGGGATATGATTGTTTAAATTTTTCATTCTTTGTTTCATTGCAGCCATTTGCTAAAATCAAAAAAGTTCATTTTAATTCTCTTAAATCTTCACTCAGCACCCCATCTAGAGAAAAAAACAGAAATGTAGAAATTTTTGCAAATTTCTTTAAAAAAGAGAAACTGAAAGTATTTCACTTTTTCATTTTTTCTTTACACTTTAGAAAAAAATGTGACATTTTTCATGCTTTTCTGATAAAAAATATATGGAAAAATGTATTGGCATTACAGCAATCAAGCCCTTCTTATAATTGATTCCACTGGTATTTTTGAGGAGTTCCTCCACAGATCAATATTGCTTGCAGTCAGAAAAAACATGCTTGTAATATTAAACGATTACCTTAAAACTAAACCTGCCAAGGGTATGAATAATTTCCAGCCTAACGATATATAAAATTTAAAAAACTTCACATGTTGGTTTTTCTAAAATAAACTCAGATGTAATTTTGTAGAGTTAATTTAAAACTGAAAGTAAAAAACAGTAACATGAACAGAGCTTGAGTGACTATTTATTGGAATCCTAATCTATTAAACATGTTCAAATGTGTTGACATTTGTGTTCTCTCCTTTTGTCGATGAGCATCTGTGGAAATTACAGAAAACAAATGATTAAAAATACTGGAAATCTGTATGCAGTTTTAAGAAGCAGCTCTCAGGTAAAGTCCTCTTAACTGGATTGTGGTTGGATAGGGAATCCACGTTTGGAGCTGAGGTATCAAAATGTTTTAATTAAAGGTTAAATATTTTCCTATCACTCTCAGTTTCAGTTAAACATGTCATTTAATTTTTTTCAAAAATGATAAATTAAGCTTAGCTCGAGTCGGTGCTAAAATTTGAGGA
Source organism: Valencia hispanica (assembly GCA_963556495.2). Classification (NCBI taxonomy): domain Eukaryota; kingdom Metazoa; phylum Chordata; class Actinopteri; order Cyprinodontiformes; family Valenciidae; genus Valencia; species Valencia hispanica. Next base: position 17,552,678 of record OY747710.1, read on the forward strand.
AATGGTCTTCCTTTTCATTGTGAAAATACCACTACCCTCTAGTGGCCAGTGACATATTCATGAGTTGCTTTGTTCTTTGACAAGTGGTTTGTTTCTACACCACCACAGTACAAGTACTGTGCAGTAAATGTACTTTATTTCAAAGCAAAGATTCATTTCTTGGCAATGATTAAAAATGTTATGAAGATGTGAAACAGGAAAACATCAGGCATTACTACATAAATTAAACATAGGATGGTTAAGTTTATCAGTAAAACACTTGGAACTCTGTGTTCAGTCATACTTACACTCTCCATGATCATCCAAGCATGATTATAAGGAGACCTGTAATATAGAAACACATAGCAGTCGAATACTGAGTCAAAGCAGCAGTAATTAACTTTCATGAAGAATCTGTCTATTTTTATGCCAATATAAGTGTATTAAATACACTGTAATACATACCACCGAATAGTAATCCAGTGTGTGCAGTTATCTGGCCTTTACAGGGAAACAGATGTTGAGTGGCATTAGAATTATTATTGTTATATATATATCAAATATACATGTTTAATTTAAAAAACATCTTCTTTAAAGACGCAGAATTCTCAGCAGAATAATATGTCCTGCCAAAAAGAAAAAAGGAGGGGTTCATGGTTTAGGAATGGTTCGAGGAGAACGAGTTTAAGGTGTTGACTCTTTTTCAGAATCCTCCAGATCTAAGTCACCAATCACCTCCAGGGGGTGCTGGACAAACAAGGTGTATCCATGGAGCATCCACCCCAAAACGTCCAAACCTTAAAGAGTCTGCATTTTGGTGCCTGACACCATAGGACACCTCCAGGGGTCTAGTGGAGTCCATGCATCGACCAGTTAGGATAGTTTCAGCTGCAAAACGTGGACTAATGTGGTATTATACAGGCAGTCATGTCCTGATTGATGTATCTTTTAAAAATAAACTAAGGGCCAGCGTGAGCATAGGTTCTGTTCTTCTGTTGAGTGTGTATACATACTTGCACTAACAGTCGGTCCATATAGTTCAGGGTCAGTGTTCTGCTCTTCTTCACCTGAAAAAAAGAGTGTCACATTAAAGCCATTTTTAGCATAAAATACTGCTCATTTAGATCACAAGAAGTCAATAAAAGACATTCAGTTGGTTATTTTTCATTTATAACCACAGCTGTGTGAAGTACTTCTGAAAACTCCACTCCATAACCACTGCTTTGCCAACAGATACACTAATTTGTGCACTCTCAGTTTACAGCAAAAAAATTTTGGTATTAAAAAAGGAAGTTATTTCCGTGATGAAACAGGAGTCATGCAACAATATCTAAGATCACTATTTTGTGCTTTACTTACACCCTTTAGATATGTTGGTGATTTGCATTCCATTCATCTCTGCTTCAAATCTCTGGATGTTATTTGGACAGTAAATGATGATGTTGGAGTTGGCATGGCACACAGAGCAGTTCTTTGTTACTGGAAGAACTCCAGAACAATTTGGAATTTTGTCTTTAGGGTCTTTTTCAAAGAGAAGAGAGTCATCAGGTCCAAATATTCTCACCAGGTTTTGGCATCTGTCCTTGTCCCTGCAGGTAAAACAGTCATGTGCTGTCGAGTCTAAGAAAAATGTGCATGACATAAAGAGATATAAACACTTAATGTGCTTCAAGTTCACTGACTAAAAATAAAAGGATAATATTAACCCAACCTTAAAAATAATTACATTACTGGCTAAACGAGTGTAGTTAAAAGTAAACAATGAAAACAATGAAACAAATAAAAATATAGCAATATAAGCCTTTAAGGACATACCCACAGATCCATGACAGACAGTCTCATTCAGTCTCACTGCCACCAGACAGCAAAGAAACACTGTAAGAGACATAAAAGTGTATTTCTACTCACGAGAACTGATGTAAACAGTAAATAGAAAAGTAATTCAGCAAAGTAGAAAAAGTAGTGTTTCTAAGTAAGGAATGTAACTAAATACACTTTCGTCTTTTTCTATCATGCAACTTCTTTCCATAATTATCCTTTCATGTCTTTGGAAGTAATTCTAAAAACATATTAATTCAAAATATTTATAACAGTGATGTCTTCATTCATCAAATGTAATTCAGTCAAATACAATTATATAGTAGTGTAACTACATGCATTTTGTAGCTATTTTGACACAAACTAGTATTACTGCATTGAACTGGATAACAGAGTATAAATTATGAAAATAATGGTTTCCGTCTATTAATATACTGTGGATCTTGTTTGAAAATCATACCCCTAACTGATAAGGATTTATTGTTTATCTGCCCTTTTTTCTAACTAAATAAGTAAATAAGTCATTGTTTCTCTTATTAAGATCTCTTACTGCATTTTTGCTGCCCTCCATTTCAGAAAGCATGATGTAACCAACCCACTGAGCCTCCTTTTCATCCACCTCCATAATGGCTGCTGTTTTAGATAATGGCTTCACTGCTTCTGCTGCCTTGTTTTACTACACATGGCAGACATGTTCTGTAGCACAGGCTTAAATCCCTGAGAATGAGGCTTTTTTTGTTGTGTGTTTTTATATTTAAAAAGAGCATGTGAAAACAAAAAGATAGCTGTATAGTTCTTTTAAAGAGATTACTAGATCTTATCAAAAGCAGAGACAAAAAGCTGTTAACTTTCAAAAATGTCCCAGGCTTCAATTTAGCGTTTTTATAAAACATTTAGATGGAGGTTTCAGAAATTCAGTAAATGAGAATAGGGCAGATATTCCCTCTCCTCTGGTTGTTTAGGCATCAAGCCCTACTTTTAAGACATTTCTAAATAATTCTAACCTATGTTTTTATTTGATACTAGATCATCCTGTAGTTATTTCACAAATCATATTCAAAGATTCTATCTTTGTTTTGACATTAACATTTTATTGTTATTTTTAAATTGCTGGTCGAAGAATGTGCAGTATTGTTGCCGAGAATGAAAACTGAAAACACTTAAAAGCACTGATACTGAACTTGTTAATCATTTTCATACCAGAACGAGTAAGATGTTGCCTCTGTTGCTCATGTTAGTGTAAGCTGTGGTCAAAAGTTGTTTGTTAATCAGAGGTTTTCGAGCTGGAATCGAGTCACACATTGAATGAAAGAAAGCGAATAACCAGCAAAAACTAAAAGGTATCTCAGTGACTTATTGGAGCTAAGCTAATCATAAACGAAAACAAATAACTTACTTTGTATTTGTGGCTTGGTGAAAGCTCTCATTTTGATCAGTTGTTGTTGCCGAAGTTCTTTGTTAGGTTTGTGAGTAATCCAGGAAGTAATGTTTTAAGTATGTGACAATTAGCATACACGTGGAGGCTTTCAATGTTAGTGAAAGTCAAGGTGATAAAATAATGTGTAAAAGAGATAAAAGAGTCTGGTAGTACAACATCTCTCTAATTCCATCTCAAGAAAACAAATGAGTTTTGCAAGTAACACAATTTTGGTTTGCATTTATTACTTTCTTGGAGGTTTTAAAAGATGTTACTTACTTGGCAAAAATGGGAGGAAGATAGGGGGACTATTTATATCAACCATTAAAAGTAATTAAACAACATACTTGTGATTCATAAACGTTTTAGTTTCATTTTAATGCAAACATGCAGAAGTCCTCAAAAAACAGAAGGGGCACTCACTAGCTTCCTGTTTATCTAACCCTGTACAGACAAAGTGTTTTTGATATACTGTAAGCGTTACTGTAATGTAAAAAATATTATTTGAGAAAAAAAAACATTATCAGGGTCCACTGATAAAGGTTAAATTCACTGTGAAACTGTAATACACTTTAAGCTTCATGGATGCTAAAGAAAAAAACGATTTGTGATCTGTGATATCTGCCCACAGTATCTACCTAGCACATTATTATCATTACTGGGGATTTTGTTTTATAAATGACTCAACAATGTGGGCAATAAAAATATATAATTATGACTTATTAAAAGTACAATAGCTTTAAAATAACAACCATATCAAGTTAAAAGCATTTTTTATTGTTTATTGACTGCAAACACTAATATGTCAATCAGACCAATTATGAACAGTTTTATGTTTAATTAGCAATTGATTGATTAGCAAAATGGCAAGCAGTCACAATAGCAATAAAATGTGTTAAACGATTAAGATGTGCCGCTAACTTAAAAGAAAAAGACTTAAAGCAAATGCATAACAAATGGCAAATAGCATCTTCTCGTTGCATCTTCTTTATTGCTTAAATCACGTTTCCTACAATATAAAAAAAAAAAAAAGTGTTAGTAGAAATAGTTAGATGTTAAAAATATTGTACGTTTCCTAGTTAACTTAGTTTGTTTGGGGGAAGACAATTAAAAAAACAGAACATTTCATGCTAAAATTGAACCAAACAGAAATGTTAATCAGATTATTTAAAAATCCCCTTCTTTGAAGAAATTAACCCAATTTGTTTGTCCTTCAAGAGCTGAAAATAAAAATTAAAAACTAATTTAAACATAAATTGTAGCCATTTTAAACAAGAGTATTTTTAATATCTGTGCATAGGTTAGGTATGAACATATAAAAACAAAACATGGAACAACTTTAACTGACAAACCTAATATTTATGGATCTCTGCAACACAAAAGTTATTTTCTTCATAATGAGGCACATCATCGTTGTTTAGAGCACCATCAAAACGGCAACTGTAAAATTAAAACACAAGTTACGTTGAGTCAAAGCAAAACAAAAGGATGATTTAAGGCTGATTTAACCTTATTTTTATTTGGTCAGCATCAAGATCTGTGATACGTACCAGCACTACATATGAGTCCAGTAAGTGAACGAGTGCAACCTAAAAATGAAGCAAAAATAGCAAATAGTATAGTATAGTATAACAAAAACTTGATGTTAAATAAAACCTTTGAAGCCATTTTTAATTAACTGTTTTTGGGTTGGGTTTGTTTTTTTTACCATAAAGCCTCCTTCACAACAGATTAACATGGCTGCACTGTCTAGGGCGCCTCAGGGCTCAGTGGTAGAGTAAGCACTCTACATATAGCTGTCAGTCCTCAATTCCGTTGTGTTGACTTCTGACCTAAAGCCAATTAACATGCATTTCCCCCCTTCATTCTCTCCCATGTTGCTGTGAAACAAAGAAAACTAGCACCACAAAATCTTACTAAACAAAGCAAAAATATTTGGTTGGATTGTGGCAAATCCGGAAAACTGCAGTGTGAAAGCAGTTATCATGCAATTGCTCACTAACCAGGTATTTTGTCAAAAAAAAGACAACGTAAGCTTAAATGCTGTCGTTGACTTCACTTGGCACGTAAGCTAAAACAATGCCCACAAATCAGCAGCAGAGGTGCGGATAACTATGTCCAGGCTTATAAGTAAAATAAAATTAGTCTATAGACTGTTTTTTGTTTTTGCCCTTGTTTTCCCCATGGCACATTCCTCTTATAGCTTTGGAAAAAGTGCTTCTACACCATGGCTGGATTAATTTCCGATGCTGCAGAAAGCTGAGGAAAACCAGGGAACACAAATGGGAAAACACATAGAACCACTGTGCATGTAGCAGCACAGCACTAGGAACCTACTGGGAAATCAAAGCCTGGGTGGTGACGCAGCATCTGTCTCTCTTTCTGAGCCCGTTTACAAAGGACAAACTGTTCCAGAACAGCTTTCATGACAATGACAACAGTTAACTTCAATGACCAGCAAAGCCCAATAGTAGTGTTGTGCTACTGAAAAGTATACATACTTCCTTTGTTATTTCGTCCAGTAGCTGCAGGGTAAGATTTCTGCTGCTGATCACCTGAAGGCAAAAATAATATTCCTATTTTAAAATGGCCTGATCAAAGTCTAGATCTAAAACCAGTTAACAATCTGAAGTAAGATTTATAAAATATTCAAAATGCTCCTCATTTAAGCTGACTTATCTTGAACTATGTTGCAAAGAAGATTAGGTAACATTTTCAGACTTCAAATATTCAAACCTTTTAGAGACAAAAGACCTGCAGCTAAAATTACAGCAAAATACTTTTTACAAAATAAGGACTCAATACGACTGAATTCGACAATTACTCATTACTTAACTGTTGTCTGGTATAAAGTTGCATGATTTAAGAAAAATATTCCATTGTGGTACTTCTGCAATAACAATATTGATTACTTATAACTGAAAATGTTCAGGCATTTGTTTTTTCTTTGTTATTACAAGATTTCTCCACCACTCCTCATAAGTTTTAAAATCTCAGGAATAACAGCAAACGGACTTTTGAGTTTGTGATATTGCATATACAGTATATATATATATATATATATATATATATATATATATATATATATATATATATATATATATATATATATATATATATATATATATATATATATATATATATATATATATATATATATATATATATATATATATGTATATATATATAAATATATATATATATATAAAATATATATATATATATATATATATATATATATATATATATATATATATATATATATATATATAAATATATATATATATATATATATATATATATATCTATAGCACTGATATTGTGACAATGATTTCAATTGAATGTACTGTGCAGCTCTAGTCTATCAAATACGTTTGTGATAGTAATGTGACATGTAAAAATGTACAAGGAGTTTGAATACCCATGCAGGGAGTTATTTTTCTAGTGCATTATGAAATACTTACACCCTTTAGTGATGTTTCTGATGATTGATCCGTTACTATCCTCAGGCTCAAGTGTTGTGATGTTGTTTGGACAGTAAATGTTTATGTCTGACTGGGACCAGCACACAGAACAATACCGTGTAATTGGCGGGGCTCCAGGGCATTTTGGGATTTTTTCTGCAGTGTCTCTTTCATAGACAAGAACATCATTTTCTGCAAATATCGTTATGAGGTTTGGACACTTGGCCTTGTCCATGCAGGTAAAACAAGTACCTGTGGGTCCAACATGAGAAAAACACATTGATAACTCTTGTTTTGGTTTCATATTAGCACATTGTGTTACAAAAGATAAAATAAGACAAATATTTGCAGTGGGAAATTTATTATAGTCTGTACTCTCTAAATTACCATTAGGTGTGAGTGTGTGCATGGTTGTTTGTCCTGTGTGTCTCTGTGTTACATCTTGTAATTTTTCTACATTCTTCAGATCGGTAAGACACATTTAATAAAATAAATATTTGGGCATATTTTAGGGATTTGAGTGAAGCTACTATAAACTGGTTTCGTTTATTTTTTCAACTTAATGTTCGTGTTAATGCTAATTGAAATATTTGAATTGAGAAAACATTTCTAGGGAGAACATAATGTTCTTTTATTAAGAGACAAGATAATACACTACGCAAAAAACTTGGTTTGCAAATGGAAATGTCTCATAGTTTATAGTGTTGTCAAGTGACAGAAATGCTATATTATTTTAATATTCAATTTAGAGAGCACATTTAATTTACAGTAGGCCTATATTGCGGGAAAGTGTTGTTAGGAGTTAGAGATAATTTAGTCTACAAAAGGCACAGTTAATAAACTGGACCTCTCTTAAAGCTTGACACGTGTTACATAAAGCTATTTTAGTAAACAATTTTCAAAACAGATTAAAATGTTAGAGACTTGTTATTAATCCAGTTTACATACAGTATACATACTTCCATTAGTAGATGCTTACCTGTTACAAGGTAAAATAACTACAAATTATCTATTAATAATTAGTTTTGATAGGCCTCAAGCTGAAGGTAGAAGTGACTGTCCAAATCCTTGTATTTTTCTGTCAAATCCTGTTGGTTTAAATAAAGCCTTGATCCATTTTAGCTTAAATTAATAACAACTGTGTCAATCATAATGTTTTGTTTTATTCAAAGTAGTGAATCTGTGTTATTCAATGATGATTCATTTTATGGCTAAAATTGTTGAAAATCAATAAAATATCGGTGCTTCGGTAATAATCGTATTTGAAGTGATAGGTGATGTTGGTTCTGGTGGTTTGAGGAGCTTTGAAGACTTTCAAACACCTTAACAAGTTAAAGTTTAAGAGAGTACCATCTTGAAAAGTTTTTATGGTTTGAATTTAAGAACATACCAGCAGATGCGTCACAGACACCAACTAATCCCACTGCCAAAATGCAACAGCAAACTGTAAAGACAGACAAAAAAATACAATGTGTCTTCATTTCTTATGCATATTGGTTCTACAACTACAAGCATAGGACATATAAAGACATTTTTAACACCATACTACCAATCAAGGATTTCTTCTTTATTTTCGTGCTGTGGTGATCAGTGGTTCTTTTTCTTCTTTGAATTATTTTTTGTGCTCTTTGTCTCCTTGGGTGGCATGGTTTAAACTGCTCTTCCAGCCCTACATCCACATTTCCTTGAAATGGTTGCTCTTCCGGGTAAGCGCTCGACTGCTTCCGGTTTCTCAGGTGAGTCGTCTCTTCTCCAGCAGACACAATGGGCTCAGACTCAAATGCCAATAGCTGCGGCATTTCCTGTCTTGTCAGCACATAGTTATCTAGTTCGTCATTGAACATGGGTCTCACAGAACTTCCTTTATTTATGACGGGCAGCCCGCATCCAGTAATGCTGTCCTGGTAATTTTCACTGAAGATGTGCTTCCTGTCACTTGAGAAACCTGCATCACTGTAGCATACAAACAAATGTATTTGCATGCAGTTTCATTCAGAGAGTACTGAAAATATATTTATATTTTATCAAACTGAACGTAAAAGGGAAAACAATGGATGAGCATACCCACTCTCCTGGGTGTGTAGGCATTTTCCACCTTTAAGATTAAAACACAATACGGTTAGAATTACAAGATTAAAAAGGAAAAGTTTTCAAAAGCACCTACTTAATATTTTAAAAAGTGTATAATATGAAAGAGTGCAGATGAAAATACAGCAAAACTTTAACACCAAGAGAAAACACAGTTAATTCAACTAAGTTAGAATGCAAGTCCTACATATCTGTTCATTTGTTGCCTTCATTGAGCAAAAATTACCAGAAAACCATGGTCAGTGCATGTACGGGTGCTGGTAGATCATTTAGTGGCACTCATACCAGCAAATTAAAGCAGATGGCTAATTATACTGAGCCTAACTTCTTCTTGCTAAAACAAAATAGTTGCTTTTCCGTGTTGCAACATGCTTGAGGACTGCTCCAAAGTTAATGACTCAGTGCAATTATCCGGGTTTCCTGACAAAGATAAGGGTTTTACTTACTGAAATTGTGAACATAACTGACTATACTGTATTGTAATTAGAGTCACATTGGACTGTAATTACAAGTATATATATATCTCAATTTAACTCATTCTTATTTTACTGATTTGAATATGGCATAGTGGATGCACAGTGGCACAGTTGGTAGCACTGATGCCTTGCAGCAAGAACTGACTGGGTTCGAATCCCAATCTGGGGTCTTTCTGCATGGAGTTTGCATGTTCTCCCTGTGCATGGGTGGGATACCTCCGGGTACTCCGGCTTCCTCCCACAGTCCAAAATCATGACCAGTTAGGTTAACTGGTCTCTCTAAATTACCCTTAGGTGTGAGTGTGTGCATGGTTGTTTGTCCTGTGTGTCTCTGTGTTGCCCTGTGATGAACTGGCGACCTGTCCAGGGTGTACCCCACCTCTCGCCTAATGATACCTGGAGATAGGCACCAGCCTATCTTTATGAGTGCATGTGATTGTGGGCAGCTTTTATTGTAAAATGCATTGAGATACATTTGTTGTGAATTCGCGCTACATAAATGAACCGATCTGAATAGAAGCGAATATACAATTGAAAGTTTTCATTCTAATAAATATGGCTCCCTGCCAGGGCCGGAGTGGGACTCATTTTCAGCCCTGAAGTTTCATGTCTCAGACTGGCCCACTTTATATCACAACCCATTATTATTAAAATCATGTAATTGTAACCTCATATGTTAAAGCTACAACACCACACTTTCTGTAAAGCCTTGTAATTCAGAGTATTTTTCTAAAAAAATGTCCAATTCGGTGCAAATCAGGGTTAATTGCTTCACAAGGCAGATTTATTTCAGCATGCATTCACATCTACATTATTCTTTACAACACATCCATTAACAATATCAGAATTTATATTTTGAGCTGCTGCTTCTGTAATCAACCCCTGAGTAGACTCTGATCTCCCTTTCACACAGTTTCCCTAAAACTCACCTGCTGCACCTGTGACACAATAAAAATAATATTCTGTAAAGTTTTGGTGCATTTTGATATGGAAAACACATTTGACTTAACCAATTAAGATATTTTCCATGGCAAAACATGCAGGCTCATTTTATATTACTTTCATTCTATTCTCTTTCAAATGTGGGCTTTGTGTATTTATTGTCTTACTTTTTAAGCAAAAAAAACAACAAGTCACACTGTCATTTGGGCATAGAAAGTGGTTATATTGGAACTAATGCCTGCGTGTTCACGCACCTGTTTCCTTCATTGTGACAAGAGAAATCCCCTCATCCCTACTGATTCCTGACTCTGTAAATCCCATTTAGAAATGTTCATAATTCTCAGCACAAATCTCCCAATTTTACTAAGCCTATGATTAATTCACGTCAGCTTTATAATTGTAGTGCTGAATCAGCTAGCATTGCAGGGCACTTTTCATATGGAGCAGGTCTACACTATGCTCTTCATTATATTAATACTAATTATATTTACTCAATAAGTAATGCTGCCCAATCTGGACTTGTGGGGGCTTATATTGGCTTGGTGCTAGATTTTGATTCCACCTCTGAGGAGATACAAGACAAAGTTTATGTGGTGTTGCATCAAATTATTATTAAAACTATATGTTATGCTGGTTGCCACAACGTACACAATTCATTGACTTGATAATTAATTAACTTCAATGGTGGTTTGAGTTAGGTAAATACATGACTGCTGCAGAAGTGAAGTTAAGTAAAACGTTTTGTAGCCTACATTACTTTTCACAGAGAAACTTTCAGGGGGAGCAATATAATGGATCAAAATGTTATTAATTTACTATATTGTACTTTATTGCGGGATAAATAATACCGATTTTATTATATAAAATATAATTTTTCCTGTTACCTTGATTCATTTAAGGCAGATTGAAACCTTCACTCGGATATTACGATTTTTAATCACGTTTTGGCGAATGAATAGTTGCATTATATGGCATGTAATAGTAGAAAGTCAACGATTTATGAGTCCTCTACTGTAGTGAAATCTTACAGGCCGCATCGTTATCGAATCTGGATCAGGACACTGGGCTGGTAAATGACGCAGTAATAGAGATTTCTAATAAAGTTTTAAATAGAATGAATTACGCGCAGATCTTCTATGTGAACTTAAATGAAGCGGATTTGTACGCTAGTATTTGCGAGAAATAGACCTCAACCTAGTGGGTCATCCAGGGTTCGGGTTGCATATAGGCCTGAACTCTACAGAACACGTTTCTAATTTAAGGTCACTTTTTACCACAATAGTAGATACTGTTGAAAATACAATCTAAGCTCTAGGATCATCAATAAAGAATACTGTGAGATTTTTTTATAATCGGAAACCTCAGAAAACACCAAGAACCTGTCCAAGTCCCGAATGAATGAAGGCCGTTTTCAAAAGCCAACTTTCGTTTATTCAAATAAATGTAAACCAACTTACTTTCTGGTTTTGGGTCGTCGAATGTCAGAGTCATTTTACCTGCAAATATGTCCTGATTATAACTGCAATAAAAACAAAAAGAACGAAGGGAAGGAACGTGAACGGGGCACTACTTCCTCAAAAACTTATGCGACGACTGTCTTTACATTTTATCAAAGTGCGCCCCCTGGTGCTCTTGCTTTACATTCCATCTCACAAATTCATAAAACTGTCCCAGATAGAAAACCTTTGTAAATACATCCTTTATTTGATTTCAGTCTTGATAATTATTTCTCTCCAGAATCTGTTACCGCTTTTATAGTTTTAATGTTACAAAAAGGCTCATTTCAAATCAATTTCTTGGCCAAGTGTGTCGAGGAAACATGTACTATATCCATATTTTAAAGTGTATTTACCTATATTTTATATTTAACTTAACTTTTCTAAGGGTTTTTTTATCATCCCAAAAGGCAGTCAGTAAAACATGCCTAACCCTTATCTTTGTCTATGTCTCTAATTTAATTTTCTTTAATGTGCCTTCATTTTAAAGGATTATTTTCTTGATTTAGCAACCTGCAGTGCTTACTCTTGGTTTCTGATCACTACTCCTCTTCATCTACTTCTCAACTCTGAGTTGTTGTATTTTTTTTCAATTTATGTTTTGCTTTCAGAGTAAAGTTGGGATTTGCTGCATCATACTGTGAGGGGTTGAGTTTATGTTTCAAAGTGATCTAAAGTGACAAAAATGTCCAGTCCTGTCTACATACGGTCTTTAAGTTGTTCTTTATGTCAAATGGATGTTGACAACAAATGTTTTAACTGTTTATACCATACCACTTTATTTATTAAGTGCTTTACACATGACATAACAGTCAACCGAGGCACTGTACAGAAAAAGAGCCAGCAACAAAGTAAGACCTAAAGTAACACACATCGTAAAAATTTGTAAATAAATAGAGAAGAAATTAAAAAGATAGACATAAAACACAGAATGTAATACGCAAAGAGAAGGTCATAAAATACGTAAAGGACAAATGGAACAATAAAAGCCAGGCAAGCCATGACAAACTAAAAGCTATGTAAAAAAAAATGGGTTTTTAAACAAGTTTTTAAAATGCCTAAAGTGTAGGCTTGACGGCGAGAGGGAGCTCGTTCCAAAGTTTGGGGGCACACACAGAGAACGCTCTTTCACCTCTACATTTAGAGCGCACTTTCGGGACAGTCAAAAGGAGGTGTTCTGTAGACCTGAGTGCCCGAGAGGGCCGGTATGGAGAGAGTAGTATATTTATGCAAATATGAAGCAGAACTGTGATATTGATGGTTATGTAAACCAGACAAAAATCGCTCACTCTGTGTCACAACAGTACACATCTCCAACATATTTTTTACAACACATTCAATTCAATAATATCAGAATCTATTCTGTGCTTCTGCCTCTGTAATCAGTCCCTGAGTAGACTTGGCTCTCCCTTTCATACTTCCTCCAGTTTTCCTAGGCCCACCTGCACCTGCACCAATATTTAAAAAATCTGTCAAGCATTAGTGCATTTGATATGGAAAACACACTCTACTTAACCAATTAACCAATGTCAAAATATGCAGGCTCATTTCATACTTTCATCCTATTTCCCTTCAAATGTATGCTTTGAGTATTTACTGTTTATTTTTAATGATGAAAAATATAACGGCTAACTCAATCATTCATGCATAGAAAGTGGTTGTATTAGAACTAATGCTTGTTCACACCTGTTCTTGTCACACTGACAGGACCAATCCCCTCATCACTGCTGTCTATTGGCTCTGCTTATAAAACTACATCACATTTTAAAAATTGTCATAATTTTCAGCACATATCTTCACATTTTATAAAGCCTTACGATCAATTTAGGTCACTTTTATTAATGTAGTGCAGAATCAGCTACCATCACAGGGCAGTTTTCATAAAGAGTAGGTATACACCATACTGTTCATTACACACTGAACAAATATATAAACGCAACACTTTTGTTTTTGCTCCCCTTTTTCCATGAGCTGAACTCATAGATCTGAAACATTTTCTTTTTTTTTCTTTTTTTTGCGTGTCCTGTCTGGCAGTGTGAAGCTCAGAATTGGTGTCTGAGTACCAAGTAGAAGCCCAACAGATTTACTTTCACAAGCGGAGCACTACAGCTTTTGCTAGAGTACTCCACTTAATATATATGTGTGGTGAATGATTTATTGTGAATTGCTGTGTGTTTTATTTCCTGATGTTATGGACACGGAGATGGACAATAAAGAGAGAGGGTGCGTTGAAAATACAAGACAGGAAGGAGAACAAAGAAAACACAAGAAAACATCAAAGTCTGCCTCCATACCCACAGGACGGCAGAGAGAGAAAAAAAAAAAAAAAAAACCGAAAAAAGGAACATCGACAACATTTTGATCTGAAACATTTTCTATATGCACAAAACACCCTCTACTCTCCAATATTGTTCACAAATCTGTCTAATTCTGTTAGTGAGCACTTCTCCCTTGCCAAGATAATCCATCCCACATTACAGGTGTGGCACATCAAAGTGCTGATTAGACAGCGTGAATATTGCACAGGTATGCCTTAGACTGGCCACAATAAAAGGCCACATTTGGGCAATAACAGTAGACCAAGGCTTCACATTTCACGTAAGAAGTAAGATACAAGGGCACTGAAACCAGTGATTTGTTGAAACGGTACTGTCCATGTGAAATTATTCAACCAACTGAAATAGTATTTGTTTTCTGTGATGACTTTATTTTATCTTTTGATAGATCTCACTCCACTAAATACTGGACCTGCTCTTCCATGTCCTAAACTAAGACCAGTGGATATTACACATCCTCCCACTAACCCGGATGAAGGCCCATGCTCAAAGTGAGTGACTGTTTCAAATTATTGATGTGCAATATGCAACAACATTAAACTCCTATATTGTTTAGCACAGGGGTTCTCAACTTTTTGCAAGCTGGGCCCCCCCAAAGCTGCTTCATTGCAGTTGGGGCCCCACCCCACATCACCTTGGACAGACAGACAGACAGACAGACAGACAGACAGACAGACAGACAGACAGACAGACAGACAGACAGATAGATAGATAGATAGATAGATAGATAGATAGATAGATAGATAGATAGATAGATAGATAGATAGATAGATAGATAGATAGATAGATAGATAGATAGATAGATAGATAGATAGCCCGCCCTAGGCTATTATTTTTGGGCCCACGTTATTATTATTATCATCATCATCAGTAGGCCTATCATCATTACTAGGCTATTGCTATATAATTATATGAGGTTACATGCTTTGTTGTTGTTGTTATTATTATTATCATTATTATCAGTAGGCCTATTATCATTACTAGGCTATTTCTATAATTGGGAATTGGCACCAGACCTCTGCTATTAGGTTATCCTTTATTATTGTTATTATTACTAGGCCTAATAGTAGGCATCATCTGTATTATTTACAGAAGCTTGCAGGTAGGTGATGTTGATGTGAGACCTGAGCCTTCTTTGCCTTGCAAAGATCCTCAATCCTTGGCTCAATGTTTGATAAACATAGCCTCAAATCATCTTCGATTTGTGCACGATTGCAGTATTTTGTTTTGAGTGCAATCATTTATGAGAATCCTGCCTCACACAAATATGTCGACGTGAAAGGAAGGAGAATCTTCAAGGCGACTTCACAGTGTTGAGGATATTCCTGCATCAATGCTGCCCAGAATGACGAAAGAGGGGAGGAGCCAAAGAGTTCCTTCAGTCTACTGTCACTCTTCAGCTCAATGAGCTGGTCCTGCATATCAACAGGGTGACCATATTTTGATTTTTTTTAAAAAGGCCATGTGGCACAGTACTGAAACACTTTCAGGACTTGGTCAAGACTTTTGATTTTAACATATTTAAAGTGTGCATTCTCAATGTGGTTAGAAAAGTTTAGTTAAATAACAAACTTCAAAAAGGCTTTCACAAGTAGAAAAATGATTTTATAATATCTGGAAATAAATTATAATAGAAATAGTTACTCTTCTGAATTAAAAAAAGTTACCAGCAACATTATTAGTTTACTTTTTAAATTGCACTGGACAAAAACTGAAGAAAAATCTAAAATAATCAACTGAGAAAACAAGTATTATTTTCTTTTCACTGTAATAAAAGTAAACAGCTGCAGACTCAAAAACAAAATTAAAAAGTGGTATCTGTTTAGTTTGCATCTTCATCTTCCACAGTCAGTTTATAGATGAACTCTCACTTTGCTCAGGCTTTTTATAGTTTTTGTTTCCATGTGATCTTTGGGATTTTTGCCACTTTTGTCACACACAGAAACACACATGCCAGCTATGTGAATGGTGCACTCCGCCACCCATTTGTTGCGACTGGACTGTATATCTTTTGTGGTTCGTGCATGAAGCTTGTGCTTTGACTTCTTGTAAACAGCAGTAACTCGGCCCAGCGCTGCGCGGCCCAGCGCTGCGCAATTGCGTTGCACAATGCAGGATAACGCGATGTGGTGCGGTGCGGTGCGGTGCGGTGTGGTGCGGTGCGGTGCGGTGCGGGTCAACTCGGCGCAGAGCAGCGCTGTGCTGCGCAATGCATGCGGCGCGGCACAGCTCGGCGCACAGCCTGTCCACTGCGCGGGGAGACTTGCATTGGCCTCTATGCAGCACCTGCTGGTGCTCGAATGCGCAGGGACCGTCTACAAATTGCAACACCGAAGAATATGTCCTAGGTGAATATTCAATTGCTTCACCTAGGACAGGTGTAGTGTCAACAAAATTATATATATATATGTATATATATATATGTGTGTGTGTGTGTGTGTGTGTGTGTATATATATATATATGTGTGTATATGTGTGTGTGTAATTGGTCGCCATCTTCCTCTTGCGCACTAAGGCCAATCGATTCACCATCGATTCATTGTTGTGAAGCTTAGGTGTTGTTGCTCTATTTCCTTCTTTGACAGCCAGCTCGATTGCCTTTAAAGCTACATTGTGTAAGATTTTCTCCCAGCTAGCAGTGAAATTCTATATGACAACCCATAGGCATATATAAACGCTAGATGGCTTACCCGTGCTGTTCGGCAATGGACTCTTCTTACTTCAGTCAGCTGTCCCCTTTGGTAACATTGCTGTCAATGGTGCATGAACTATTTAAATAACGCTAACTTGCTCAATTTTCAACCGATTTTCAAACAGTTTGATTTGTTATAAACACCAGACTTGTGGCTGTGAAATATATCGGTTTTGGTCGGGAACCTCCCGTTATTTCACTCCACTTTCCTGCCGTCTTCCCTTCCTGTCAATTTCCCATAGAGCTAATAATAATAAATTATCGTTTTAAAACTGGTATGCTTGGAGCTGTAGTCTATGTTTCTGCATACTCGATGCACAATTTAAACCATTGTCTTTTCATATAAAATTAATCAGATAGCTACACACACAAGGCATTTAATCATATACAACACATTTAATTGTATATTACAGTTAAATATGTGTATATACACAAATCAGTTTCATTTTACCTTTATCTATCCCTGTTCTGTGAACTAGGGTTTGTATAGAGATGATGTTTCAAAGTTAATTTGAGGTAAAGACCACATAATCAGAACAATTAAAAAATGTGCACCCAGACAAATATAACAGACATCCAAATCACACCTGTCACCCAGAACTGGCCCACCAGCAATAAAATCCAACCCAACAAATTATTTTGTATTTTCACTGCTTCTTGACATTTTTTCTTATTTATTAACTTTCTTTTGATTCTGTCATGAAATTATTGATTGATCTGGGCATGTTTTCTGAAAAAGTGTAAAAAATAATCAAAAATAAAACTAGATAGATAGTTAATTGATATTGTGAAGGAGATATTCAGGTGTGTCCAGTTCAACAAGATTCATAATCATACAGATAAACTTATAGGAGAAGACAATGGCGAGGATGGAACAGTCGCTGGGTGGAGAAGAACAAAAAGCAGAAGCAGCAGAGATGGAACAGCAGTTGTTTCAGAACATTTTAATGAAGTAAAAACAGTTCACAGAGATATTGAATAATGTACAAGTAAAGGTTTCTTTGCAACAGTTACTCTGAGGGACAGTTATCTCCTCCAGCCATGACAGGAACCTATTCAAAGGAAGCATAAACATAAGTCATAACACACAGACAGCTTGGCATGCAAAAAAAAAAACTTCAGCAAAAGCCTGTTTTAGTCAAAAGTCCTTTCACCAACGGCATGGTACAGGCCACAGAGAGGGCAAGTTTGGTTTTTGAAAACCAGGAAATTGAAGTTAGGCTACCCAACATCTTTGTAACCTTACCCAACTGCTCCTCCTGAACATGGAAAAATTATGGGGTAGCGCTACAATAACATTGAATAACACTGCAAATATTTTAAATACAACATGATAAAAAAAAAAACATTTTAACAATAACTTCAAACTATTCCAGAGCTTTTCATTAACTATTTTGTTTAACGTTGTACACCCTTTAACATCCAACTATTCCAAAACTTTTTCATTAAGAACTATTTGGTTAATCAACTATTGAGAAGGGCTGCCACAAACGACTAATTTAATTTCGATTAGTCTACAGACCAATTTTCCAACTAATCGATTAGTCTAAACAATTATTTTAAGATGAAAAAAAACTATTTAATTTCACGTCATTTTATTTTCTGTAAACATTACCATTCAATTCACAAAACTGAAAATATTTAAATTGAATAAAATTCAAATTTTTTAAATTAAATTCTTAATTCACTAATTAAGAATGTAATTAATTAAATAGTATTAAATAGTATTAATTAATTAATTAATAATTTATTGATTCACTAAATTCTTATTTTATTTTTAAAATTCTTATAAATACATTTCTTTAAAAATAAAGAAATTGATTTTTTTTTTTCTTCTATGCAACAAGATTTTGTTGTGTACTAACAGCCATATCAGGGCTGTACGTTTTTCAGCTTATAGCACTGGTGCTACAGAGGTTGCTTATTTTGTAGCACAGACAAAAACGTTGTAGCTTCAACACAAAATGTATTTTACAATCTCTTAAAACCTTTTTGTCAAGAAGAGACTGTGGAACAGGTTATATTATTTTGCCTAAAGTAAACTGTTGAGAGAAGAGAACTGGTACAAAATTTACAAGATATCAAATTGCAACTGGAGATCCAAGACATTTTAAACAGAATTTCTAGTTCAGACAAATTGCTGATATTTTAAGAAGACAAAATTAATAGAAAGAATATAGCTTTGTTTGTTCTTTAGTACTTAGTAGAAAATAAGTCGGGTATATTTAGTATGCACCAAAGGTTCCTTATCAACCGCCATTAAACAGAAATGTGTCAGAAGTTTTAAAAGTCCTACGTTATTGAACTCGGCATGTATTTCCAACGTTCCTTGAATCCGCCACATGTGTGCAGCTCTGCCGGATGTTTGTGTGTGGCTTATAAAAGAAAGATCGCTCTTATATACTTGCAAATTTGTATTTTTAAAAAAGTAGCTAAGGGTGTTCATTAGCATGGAGAAGTCATTTCAGATGGTCCAAACATTTGCCTTCAGCGAAGACGGGACAGACCTTATTTCTCTTTCGTCTTTCATGCTGAAGCATCAGGCTGAGCAGAACATACAGGCGGACCGAGCTGCTTGTTGTTAGTGCTCTGGGATCACTGCACAGCTGTTCGGTGAGAACAGTAACAATGATGTGTGCTTTACGTCAGTGTTTCCAAAGGTCTCCAAAAACACCATAAAAAGTCGCTAGATTTGTCGCTTTCTTGTGAAAGAGTCGCTAGAGGGCTCTAAACATATATATAGCGACACGGTCGCTACGTTGGCAACACCATTCACTTGTTTCAGCCTAACGGGGTGACTGCTTTGGAGCCACTCTGCAGCGTTGATACCATTGACATATATGAATGTGTTTATAAATGTCTATGGTTGAGAAACCATCGCTTCGTCTTCAACATAGACTGTATAATAACTGTGAAGGCCGTCATCTGAGTTGAGTGGAAGTCTGCGACTAAAGCGCGCTGCGCCATCTAATGGTTTGGGAGAAATATGTTGTTTTGGTCCTTTGAAACTTTATGCTCGACGGCAAAAAGTGACGTCGACAATATTTCATATTCGACCTCATCGGTTAGGTCGACTACTTGCGGCAGCACTACTATTGAGGTTATCAAATTGTAATGAAATACATTTTTCATTGTAATTAAGGCAAAGTCCCTTCAAATTGTATTTCAATTGGAAATTATTGCCATATTACTGTTAATATGAAAAATCTTGAACCTTGCTGACTCACAGACGAACAAGAAATTCCCCATTGTCACACAGCCCATCTATTGTGCATAGGCTCATAAATAGAATGACATTCATTTCAACATGCACAAGTATCCCGTTTAAGTCTATGTATAATAAGGTGTGTAATAAGGCAAACCATTTGTAAATATGTTAATATTTAATCGAGTTAAGAGTATTATCATTCAACCTGATCAGCCTTCATAACAAGCAAATAGACGGGACAAAAACTATAGTTCACAATCAAGTCATTACCTGTAAATCTAAATTTCCTAAAAATTAAGTGGAAAACTGCATAGGTAGATTAGTGTTAAATAGACCACTTAATACTTTATGAAGCTCTGTCCAGAAGGGTTTAACCACAGGGCAGATTTTTAAAATACGATCATTAAGGTCTGTTTCCTTTCTAATATGTTCAAAACTATTACGCACCTGGAGGAACCTAAAAAATTCAGTTCTGTCCAGGTCATAGTCTTCTTTCACCTTTTCAAAGCTTTTAAATTGTCCCTTTTCTGTAAGAGAGTAGTATGTAGTTATTCCTTTCAAAATCCATGATCTGAATTCTTTATCTATTGTGTTAGGCTTAAACTCTGGGTCGAAGGCACACCATTGGATTATCTGCAATTTATTACTTAATTTGTATTCATCCCTCATCATATTCAAGATTTTTAACTGTGCTTTGACCCATGGGTTCTGTACCTTATTTACAAGATATCCCAGATGTTTGTAAGGTAGTACTGCTTGCATTGAGGGATCAACCAGACTAGTTAGTTTTATATCTTTCCATCGAGCTTGAAAGGATGGGTTATACAAATTAATCAGGGGTCTAATCTGAGCTGCATAAAAATTATCTTTAAAATTAGGTAGTGACATTCCCCCTTGTTCTTTGGGAAGTTGTAAAGTTTTGAATCTAAACCTGGGTTTTTTACCCTGCCAAATAAACCTGGAAATAATCTTGTCAGAGAATTGTTTTGAGAAAATTTCTACGGAGAGTGCCTGGAATAAGTAGAGATATCGTGGGAGAATATTCATTCTTACAGACTAAATTCTGTGACTAAGACTAAGGAAAGAAATTGAGTTCCATCTGTGTATGTCTTCCTTAATTTTCGTTAAGAGGGGGCCATAGTTTATCTCTGCCAGTGTTTGAATCCTTTTCGGCAAGTTTATTCCTTAATATTTTAATTAATTTTGATCCCAATTAATATGGAATTTATCCCTAAGTTGCTTTGTGGGTTGATAATTAATAGTCAAAATTTCTCTTTTATAAATTTAATTTATATCCTGAATAACTACTATATTTTTCTAGGAAAGTCATTAATTTGGGGAGTGAATTGGGAGGGTTACTTAAATAGACCAAGACATCATCAAGACGAGACATATAGCGCCACCTTGTGGTCTTCTCTATTAATGCAGATGCCTTTAATATCCTGAGTCTGTCTTATCCACAAGGCTAGGGGCTCTATATATAGTGCGAAAAGCAGGGGTGAAATTGGGCATCCTTGTCTCAAGTTCCAGTGTAATGGCGTCAGAAAGGTATCCATTTATTTTTATCCGGGCTGATGGTTTGTTATATAACGTACGGATCCCTCTACTAAAAATGTTGTCCAAGTCAAATTGTTCTAAAACTTTATAAAGGAAAGGCCAGCTTACAGAGTCAAAGGCCTTCTCCGCGTCTATACTAACTAAACAGGCTTTAATATTATTTTTATTAATATAATGTAATACGTGTAGTGATCATCTAAGTTGTCGTGAGTCTGTTTTTGCAGAATAAATCCGGTCTGATCGTTGTGTACAAGCCGGGGAAGAACTTTGTCCAGTCTCCTGGCGAGGATAGTTGTATAAAGTTTGTAGTCAACGTACAACACCGAGATAGGTCTGTACGAACTACACTCCACTTTATTTTTTCCCTCTTTAGGGATAACGGAAATCACCACCTCATTCCAAGATGGGGGCTTTTAGCATCTGTTAATGTCATGTTACAGGCTCGGAGAAGGATTGGCATTTGTTCAGTTTTAAATACCTTGTACCACCCTGAGGTGTAGCCATCTGGGCTGGGTTATTTGTTTGATTTTAGGATTGAGATAGCCTCTTTCAGATCTATCTCAGTTATAGGGGCTATAAATATTTAATTTTGTTCTTGTGATATAGAGGGTAAATTAAAAGATTCCAAAAATTCTTGAATTTGCTGATCACTTTCTAATTGGGGTTGTGTATACAAGCGCTCATAGTATTTTCTGAATGTTCTATGTATTTCTTCTTGTTTATGCTGTATAGTTTTTGAGTCTATGTCTCTTATCTTGTGTATCGTGTTGTCTGCACGTTGCTTTTGCAGTTTTCCTGCCAGCATTTTTAGTGATTTTGCTCCGGCGTGGAGGGAGTCTTTATCACCTCAACTGGAAACCCTTGCACTGACATGTCCCTCATAGCTTCTGCAGCATTCTGGAAAAGCCGGGTGCCGTCTTCATAGAAAATCTGCATCTTTGCAGGATATGGTGTCTGAAACTATATGAATTTTTCCTTCAGCATCTTTTTGGCTTTGGTGTATTCGCTCCGTTTCCGCACCTCAGGGGGAAAGTCATGGTCGACGTAGAAGCGAACATTGTCGTAGAACACCTTCTTTTTCTGCCATGTTCTCTGTATCACCTCTTCTTTGATCCGCCAGCTGCCGAACTTGACCACTATAGAGCGGGGTTTTGCTGTGAGCCAGTGGGGTTCGGAGCCAGTGCCCGGTGGGCCCGTTCAATTTTGAGGTCTCTGTCAAGCGGCAGGTCAATTAAAGTTTTCAGTACGTTATCCAGAAAGCCAGCCATGTCGGTGCCCTCTCTACCTGCAGGTATTCCATAAATCCGCAAGTTTTCTCTCCGTGCTCGGGCCTCCTGGTCAATCAGCCTCGCTTCCAAGTTAGCCTCACTTCTACTTCGTCCAGTCTCTCGTTTAACCCTCTATAACTCCTGTTTGATGTTGGGTAGTTGCGCCTTGTTGTCTCTTCTGAATTCACGGATTTCGTTTAGGATACTATTTAGGCTAGCTTCGGGGCTATCTTCCTCATGTGGGTTTAGCCCTGGAGAGTTACTTCAGCTGTGCCTCGAGTCTGGGTCATCTTCTGTCAGAGCCATGCTTAATCCACTTGTAGTAGTAACCCCTTTTCTCATTCTTTTAATTAAATGCCCACCAGGATTGACAAAATCAAGTTTTTTGTGGTTAATTTATAAAACCTTTGGGGAGTGTCGGCTTTTCTCACAATGTGCTCTGCAACTCACTTCCTGCTCAGAGAGGTGGGGGCGCCGAACTCCAAAACCCCAACGGGAACTGTTTCAAAATAAGACCCAGAGCTGAGAGACAAAGAATTACAAAAATCACACAAACTCAGATCTGTTTTGGAAAAGACGCACCTGCAGATGGGAATCAGACAAGACCTGACTGTCTGACTCATTCTCTTACAGGGCTGTATCATTTTTATTTCAAGAAGAACAAAGAACATATCACGTGACTCCTCTCTCCTCCTTCTACATCTTGACAGGTCATTTATTTTCTCCAGGTCTCTTGACCTTACTATGAACTGGGTTATAACATGACTTAGAGTTATAGCTGATCCTCCCTGCTTTCAGTTCATATCTTTACTCAAGAGTTTGTTTACTTAAAACCTTCAACCCTATAAAATACTGGTAACAGAGTCATGTTTTACTACCCTGAATGATATAAACAGGCCTATTACTTCTAAAGCTTAAAAAAGATATAATTAAAACATATGTACTGCATAATAAAAATAGCCTTAAAAAAGTAGAATACAACAGGAGCTAGAGGTTTAGGCTACCATCCTCTCAGAACCGGAACCGGAAACCCCCAAAAGCAGTAATTTCAACATGTACAATTATCCTGTATCAAGCCTATATATAGTAACGTTTGTAATAAGGCAAACCGCTTGTAAATCTGTTAATATTTCATCAAGTTAAGAGTATTTTTATTTAAACAGATCACTTACCTTCCAACTGCTAGTATAGATGACAGAACCTCAGTTGACTGAAGTAAGATGGCCACCGTTTAGCTACGCTGTCAAATCCCGCTTGCGTCATCTAGTGTTTAGGTATGTCTATGTGACAACCAACTGAATATTGCGTTCTAGCCCCACCTCCCACCCCCCCCATTCCGAGCGCGTTTTAACTCCTACGGTGGCCGTTTCATGCCAAGGTTAACATGACTTCCAGTACTACGACTTCATCCAGTGTTCCTTCCAGTGATGAGGTTACTTTAGAAAACTGGATTGCATTTAGTTATATATTCAGACGTATGCCGCGTCGCAAGTAGACAATCTCAACTGAGTGTAGCCAAAGCGCGAAAGGCAGAGCTAGAATTTCCAGGAATGTCCCTCATTGGCGAATGTATTTCAAAGGTGGAGGCTCAACATTTTTATTTTTTTATAATTTTTTTTATTAAACAACTAAATAAAACATGTATATACATAAACCTTGCAGAGGGAAATAGTTTGAATACAACAATTACAGTCTATAATACAACAAAAGAAAGAAGAAGGAAAAAAAACACTAGGGGGATTAGAAGGAAAACATGTATACACACACACACACACACACACACACCTATACATACATGTATATGTACATGCATACATACAAGTATAAACATTGATTGCAAAAAGCAAAAAAAGATATTTGTGAATGTAAACAAGAATATTTGAGTAAAGCAAATTTAAAAAATGAAGTCAGTAAAAATTATACACAAAAAAAGCAAGGAGGACTAGAATAACAAAAAAATTGAAAGGTCTGAACAATTTTTTTTTGCAAAAGCATTTGAGCTCAATTTTTTTAGTGAAGAGTAGTACAACTTGAACTCATTTATAAAACAGGAAAAAGATGGCTTATTACCTCTCCATTTGCTGCAATGTAAATGATACTTTCCCAAAAGTAATATAATATTTATCATGTCAGAGACAGATCCATTCAGATTTTCCATATGAAAAAGAATATGACAGGTATCAAACGATGGAATAACTGGTATTTTTAGTAACAGCCAGTTTCTTATGTCAGTCCAAAAGGTTTGGGTAACTGGACACGAGAAAAACAAATGAACTAAAGTTTCGTCAGCTTCATTAAAAAAAGAACAGGGTTCTGCTTCGAATTTAAACCTTCTCTTCAGAAAGACTGCAGTAGGATAAATATTAATAACCTTAAAATGAGTTTCTTTAACTTTTGGAGAAATAGGCCATTAAAAAAATGTAGAACAAGCTTTTTCCAATGTAAGTCGGGTCATTAACTCCGGAAAATCAATAACCTTTCCTCTATGATAATCATAAAAGAGTTTAGATTTAAAAACACTGTTAATAAACTTGTTAGTACATTTTCTGTCGGTTAAGTTGCAATTATCAATAACAAGCTTTGGTAATACTGGCTTAGTGTTTACATACATTATATGATTTTTAATTAGCTGAATTAAAGGGAGAGGAATTGCTCTGCAGATTTTGTTAAATTCTCAAAGACCAGAGGTAATATTATAAGTGTTGAGGAAAGTGGAATGGTCTATTATGTAAGGAAGAGGATTAGGGCCACTGAAGAAAAAAAAATAGAATTCTGAGAAAAAAGTCAGAATTCTGACTTCAATCTCAGAATTCTGACTTTTTTCAGAAACCTAAAACAAACAAAAAAAATTTCCAAAGGATTTTTTTTTCATTTCCAAAAAAAAGTCAGAATTCTGACTTTAATCTCAGAATTCTGACTTTAATCTCAGAATTCTGACTTTTTTCAGAAACCTAAAACAAACAAAATTTTTTACAAAGGGTTTTTTTTTTCATTTCCAAAAAAAGTCAGAATTCTGAGATTAAAGTCAGAATTCTGAGATTAAAGTCAGAATTCTGACTTTATTCTCAGAATTCTGACTTTAATCTCAGAATTCTGACTTTTTTTCTCAGAATTCTGACTTTTTTCAGAAACCTAAAACAAACAAAAATTTTTACAAAGGGTTTTTTTTTTCATTTCCAAAAAAAGTCAGAATTCTGAGATTAAAGTCAGAATTCTGAGATTAAAGTCAGAATTCTGACTTTTTTTTTGGAAATGAAAAAAAAAATCCTTTGTAAAAAAAATTGTTTGTTTTAGGTTTCTGAAAAAAGTCAGAATTCTGAGAAAAAAAGTCAGAATTCTGAGATTAAAGTCAGAATTCTGAGATTAAAGTCAGAATTCTGAGATTAAAGTCAGAATTCTGACTTTTTTTTTGGAAATGAAAAAAAAAATCCTTTGTAAAAAAAATTGTTTGTTTTAGGTTTCTGAAAAAAGTCAGAATTCTGAGAAAAAAAGTCAGAATTCTGAGATTAAAGTCAGAATTCTGACTTTTTTCTCAGAATTCTATTTTTTTTTCTTCAGTGGCCCTAATCCTCTTCCGTAATTATGTCATCGTTATCGTCCAATAAATCAGAAACAAACAAAATTCCTTGTTCAAACCAGTCACTCTTAAAAAAGGATTTCCTGTTGGATAGGATCACTCTGTTGTTCCATAAGGTTGAACCATGAGGGGGAAAATTATGGGAAAATATAATTTTGCAGAAATGTAGAGTTTGTCTGTGAAAATGTGACAGATTGATGGGAACTTTATTTACCTCGTAATCACATTTTAGAAGAAAGTCCAATCCTACTATTTTGTTAAATAAGGACCTTGGGATGTGAAGAATCAGGTTGCGACAAACAGGCTTTTATCCAATTGATCTTGCGGGTACCAACCAACGTTTCAAAGTCCAAAGCTTTAACACCACCCATATCATACTCTTTTACAAGTTGAGACCTTTTGATGTAATGGGTTTTATTTCTCCATAAAAACTGAAAGATAACAGAATTGGCTTTTTTGATACTATTAGAGGAGACATATAGGGAGTGACAGGGCTAGATTAATTTAGAAATGCCTTCTGCTTTAGATAAGATAACTCTACCAAAAATGGTAAGATCTCTGGCTAGCCATCGATTGAGGGATTTTTTTCATATCAATTATACGGTTAGAAATATTCACGTCTTCTCTTCGAATGTGGTTTGTTGATAAGGTTATGCCTAAATATTTCACTTCGGATACTACTTTTATTGAGGAGATAGTAGAGTCAGAGCTTGAATGGATGGGAAGTAGTTCGCACTTTTTAATATTAAGAGTAAGTCCTGAAGCATTAGAAAAAAATGAGATCAACTCGAGGGATTTTTTAACCATTGATTTGTTACTTAAAAAAACAGATGTATCGTCCGCAAACTGACTTATTTTAAATTCTTTGTTCACAATTGTAATGCCAACTAAATCTGAAGAGTGTTTAATAAAGAGTCAACAAGTGAGTTGCCAATATGAATAACTTTGGAGAGATGGGGCACCCTTGTCGGAGGCCTCGTAGGACCTTGAAACTGGGGGAAGGACCAGAATTCAAAGACACACAGCTGCTGATATCAGTGTATAGAGTTTTAACAATATTACAAAATGTTTCCCCAAATCCCAAGTAGCAATGGAGGCTCAACATGTATTCAGCCATTCCCACGAATCGCGCGTATGTATTCTGAATAGCCGATTCTACGCTTATGAGAACACTTTCATTAGTAGGTTGAAGTAATTACACATGAATGAGCACATATTTTTGAAAGAACAAAGGGGCTTTTGCTAAGAATTAACTCAAAAATATACACAATGTAGCTTTAACTTAAAAGCTGCATCATATGCATTTCTTTAAATTTATATATATATATATAGTCAGTATAGTCAGTAACGAACCGTGAGCATTACAGCTGGGCCTTCACCCCTAGCCATTACCGCCAAAGCTGAGCCACCCCTAGCCTCCATTAAACGCTGCCCATGGGCTACGATGAATTGAAAGTGCTTAACAACTGCAATTCAACTTAAAGATGACAAGTACGTCAACAATAGGCAATAACATTAATAACATTCTCCACAACAAGCAACCTGCTCAACATTAACTTCACCAAAACTGGACATACGAACTCGGACACCGATGCTACTTTAATCACCATGGACAGCCCTTTAAAATCATGACAATCATCAGAGTAAAACTCCATTTCAAATTAACAATACGCCAAGCACATTTACGCACCATTACGCATTGTGCAGTGATTATTTTAGTACTTTCATAAGCCAAATAAATAAAAGAAGCAGAAAAAGGGGCTCGGGGAAATAAAATAAATAAATAAAAAAAATCCAAGCGCAAACTACTGATATGAGGATTTATAAGGGATCGGCTGACCAATAGAATTAAACAATTTGTGCTGGAGTTTTTACACAGACAACCTCTGCAATTAAAAAAATACTGAATCCCCCAGTGTAATCCTAATCCTGTGTGAATAATAATCAAGCTGGTTAATAACATGGGCCTACCTTATTACACGAAAACGAAGTCCATCAGTCGATCTTTTAACAAATCCGCCGCTGACCCAAGTGGACAACTTGTCATTTGGAAAAAGCAACAACTCCAGCAGTACAGCCTGTTTGTTTCCTTACAGCCGCTCATCCAAGGATAGCGCTGATAATTCTCAGTCTTGAAATGCCTTTCCACTTTCTTCACCTTTTCTTTTAATTCCAGTTCTGAAGTTGGCATTCCGTTTTTAATGATCTGAAGCTTTTCTGTGAAAAAGGCGAAGCTAACAAGCTAGCCACAACATCACTCTCATCTTCCGCCATTTTGCTCTCTAACTCCCTCTATCGGTCTCTCACCACTCTGCTACATCTGAGATTGAAGATAAGACTTCATGAAGGCCTACGATCTTTTTTTTATTTTCCCGCCCACTCAAAATCCAACAATGATTGGTCAATTCACCGCTCACTCTAAAACTAAGACTTGGCCTTCTCCTGGAGTGATGAAGTCCTAACCAATCTATATTTATATATATATATACATGATCTAGACTCACAACAAATTTTTCATAAAATGAGGCAGTTTAATTTTCTCATAAAATTGGGACAAAACTATACCATTGCATGTTGTTGTGTCACACAACACACAATATAAGCCATCTCCCCTTGATCATACTCATACTTTGGTCAAATAGGCTTAAAATTCATTTTAGGGATTTTTTCATCATGTAAACTAATTAAATGTGCAATAACTACACCATTAATTGTTGTAGTGCAACCAAACTCACAGTACATATAAACCATCTCCACTTGATCATACTACAACTCATACTTTGGTAAAATTAGGCTTAAAATTCATTTTTGGTAAAATTTTAGCATTCAAAAACTAATTAAATGTTCAATAAGTACACCATTACATGTAGTGCCACCAACCTGCAGTACATATGAACCATCTCCCCCTGATTATACTACAACTCATACTTTGGTAAAAATAGGCTTGCAAGTCATTTTGCTCATTTTTTTAAAATTAATTAAAATTAATTTCAGGGATGTTTTTCATGATGTAGAAACTAATCAAATGTGCAATAACTACACCATTACATATTGTAGTGCCATCAAACTCACAGTACATATAAACCATCTCCCCTTGATCGTGCTACAACTCAAACTTTGGTAAAAATAGGCTTGCAAGTCATTTTGCTCATTTTTTTTAGCATTCAAAAACTAAATAAATGTGCAACAAGTAGGCTACTCTATTACTATTACATGTTGTAGTGCCATCAAACTCACAGTCTATATGAACCATCTCCCCTTGATACTACAACTCATACTTTGGTAAAAAAAAATAAAAAATAGGCTTAAAATTCATTTTAGGAATTTTCTTATGAAAAATCAAGTCACGCATGAAGTGAGGCATAGCTTATGCTTATGTTGATTTTTTTTTTTTTTTTGCCACATATGGCAAATAAATAACACATCTTTGATCCTTAACTGAATGGGGAAACAACTTTTATTAATCATTATGGTGTGAATATATTTACATATATACAGCTTCTGAAATAGCTTCATCAGATAGAGAAAAAACAGATTTACAAATTCAAAAGATATGTTTGACCTGGTAAAAATGACACGCTTCTGGGGGTTGCTATACAGCCTAGACGTTATGTTACATGCATCATGCACTGATGCTACAAGCTCAGCGGCAGCAGCTTGGGTATGAATCTAAAATCCATCCTTTGCTGCATTTTATACTCCTTCTCTACCACTGCTGTGCCTCATCAGCTGCTCCATCAAAAAAAAAAACATAAAAGCCACACAACATAGTAAGCCTCAAAACATACACGACTCATATTCTCATAATGCAAGTCTTTGAGCTTTAACAACTTTTATTTCCCACACTCTCAAATATAAACAGTCCAGTATCTGGTTACAGTAAGTGAAACTTACCTATAAACTCTCTAGTTTTTGCACAACACA
The DNA here is from genome assembly GCA_963556495.2 of Valencia hispanica. NCBI lineage: Eukaryota > Metazoa > Chordata > Actinopteri > Cyprinodontiformes > Valenciidae > Valencia > Valencia hispanica. The sequence continues at coordinate 17,582,920 of OY747710.1, forward strand.
CAGGACCAAGGAGTGTCTTTTGTTTGGAATCTGTGCTGGTGTCATCTGAATGCATTCAGTATGGAACAATCGTCCACAGGTTTCACACTGTATCTACAACATGGGGATATACATGTCTATAACATTGTAAAACTTTCATATGAAGATAGATAAATATGCAATCAATATAAAATTAAATATTGTTTGGCATGGCATGGCAGTTCAAATATTATTTTTTAAACTTCAGATTAAGTTATAATTGATTATGTTAAACTATTAAACCTTTTTGTCTCACCCAAAGTGCAGTAACTGCAGAATGGAGCAGGTCTCCATTTCCACAGGAGCAGAAGTCATCCCTTAAATCTTAAAATAAACAAAATCAAATGACCTATAATTAAGCTCAGTTATAAAAGAAAGAAATGTTTCATTTGCAGAAAATTTCCAAAAACAAATCTTTTATTACCTGATCCTTTGAGAATTTATTCTGCCATGTCTCGTCTGAGTTTTTGAATACACCTTTTCGATGACTCAATGTGGAAGTTCTTTGGAATATTTGGAAATTCCATCACTGTCATCTTCCCCATCTATATGAAAGGCAAACGCACACATACACTTTTTGTTTGATCCCACACAGTAAAATAAATACCTTTTTTTTCCCTTCATCAAGAATATCAAAAATGTTGCGCATCATCACCTGCATGACAAAGACCCCACAGCTGGTGCCATCTTTCTGGACAGTGTGGGTTATTGTGCCAGGTTGCCATTTGATGTTAACCCAGTCCTCTTTTCCAAGTCTATTCCGGCACCTCTTGAAGTACTGTCTACAGGAATCAAGCGTAATTTATTTTGAACTCCCATGGTTATTACTCATTAGCTTTGAAAAATATTTGTGGGAATTGTTAATTTTCAAAAAGCTAAAGAATAATACTCAAATCTGGAGCCAGCCTCCCTGGAGTCCTCAGCATCTGTTGACATTTGCAGAGGATCAACCACAAAAAATGTGGTTTGAAAAGGCATGGAGAAACTGTTTAGCAAGGTGCATATCATTGAACCAAAATAATATTCAAACGGTAACAAAAAAAGCAAACATATATAAACATATAGTCTTAATTAGGCAAGGGAAGTTTATTTATATAGCACCTTTCATATACAAGACAATTTAAAGCGGTTTACATAAAACATTAAAAAAACATTAAAAGCATTACAGCAGCGTGCAGAGAGCATTAGAAATTATATTACATACAAACAGCATGATTTAAAATCAAAAACCTTTTTTTTTAGAAAGAAAACAAGAGATAAAAAAGCTTATAAGAAACGGTGCAGATGTGAAGGTGTGAATCAGAACTGTATTAACATACAGCTGAAAACAGGTGGGTCTTTAACCTGGATTTAAATAAACAGAGTATTTTCCTGATCTGAAGCTTTCTGGGAGTTTGTCCAGACATGTGGAGCATAGAAGCTGAACGCAGCTTCTCCATGTCTGGCTCTGACTCTGGGACTGATAAAAGACCAGATCCAGATGTCCTGAGGAGTCTGGTAGGTTCATGCTGGGTCAGGAGGTCCTAAACCATTCAGAGTTTCATATATCAGCAGCAGAACAAAGTCTATCCTCCGATGGACAGGCAGCAAGTGGAAAGACCTCAGATCTGGACTGATGTAGTCCACTTTTTTGGTCTTAGTGAGAACTCAAGCAGCAGAGTTCCGGAATGAACAGCACCCTCTAAACACGTCCAGTGGGGGCCCAAATGGGCCTCATGTGGGCTAGTTGGGTTTTGGCTGGGCATGGGCTCAGAATGGGATTTGTTGTTGGGCCCCACATGGGCAGTGTATGGGCAATATATGGGCCAGAATTAGGGAAACTGGCTCCAGAATCGGATGAATTTAAGCAAACTACAGAGTCAGGTGTTAAAATATAGAACAAATCTGGCTAGTACAAGAGGTAATCTCTAAGGGTTTTATAACACTTGAGAGCTCTATTATATTTTTAACAAAGCCACTGGGCTAAATTCACATATAAAAAATGTTAGGCTATTAATCTTCACATATAAAAATTTTTAGGCTATTAATCTTCACATATAAAAAATGTTAGGCTATTAATCTTCACAAATAAAAAAATGTTAGGCTATTAATCTTCACATATAAAAAATGTTAGGCTATTAATCTAGCGTTCTTACGTTTGAAACGGTTGTCAAAATTCAAATTCCAAAGCGCGGTTTGTCAAACCCCTCCCCCGCCCAAATCACAACGTAAAAGATACAGTCAAAATCCGCCCAGCAGCACTTTGCCGCCCGTTGATGACAGCCAGTACTGCAGCTCCACACTGCCGCCCGTTGATGACAGCCAGTACTGCAGCTCCACACTGCCGCCCGTTGATGACAGCCAGTACTGCAGCTCCACACTGTCGCCTGAGTAAAGTCTCCTGGTCTTATTCAAACTTGGAGTCGTGAGGATAAAAGGAAGGTAAGGATCATCCTAATAAATAACCTTTTTTGTGTTCTGCTTGATAGTACCCAAAGGCTTTTTTGGGAGAAAATTTGTTCCGAGAACAGCTAGCTTGAGTTGGCTACCTATTGGTATTCAAATCTGGTTAAAGCACGATGCTGATCAGAGAACTGTAACTTATTTAGTCAATATAAAGGATATTTCAAGGTTATTTTAAATGTTTAATATTGTAGAAGGATTTGTTTGTTGACCGTTTAGCAATGCAGTTTAACAGGCATTGATAGCAACTGCTAAATAAAAAGCTACAAATGTCTGATCATAGCTTTGACCATCTTGCATTTGTTGCATTTACAGCTTAAGTAAAAACTCAGATGAAAGTCCATCCTTTCTATCTTATATTATAAATATATAATTATCTATATTATATTTTCACTTCCACTGGGTTAAAGTGCTGCGGCTTGCATAGTTTACTGTCTTCCTGCAGTTAACATGTGTTTTACCAGGTAACGGCTCGCCCGCATATGAAAACAGATTGAAACATGCGACGAGTCTAGGTTAAGGCCGTACTCCGTAACTTTTACACCTTAATATAATGTTGCTGTTTTTTTTCTTCAAAAGTTTTGGTGGAATACTATCATCTATTGTGTTAATTTTTGGAGCTATCGCCGCGTACCAGTAGGGTCCTTCAGCTGTTTACTGCGCTATAGAACTTTGAGCTACAAGTACTGAATGAGTTCTGCTCATCTTTTGTCCGCAAAAACAAAATCACAATAAATCATTAGATATACATAGAACATCTCAAATTATACCATGCTGTGGGTGAATACAGGATCCTGATTGTAGATGGTTACCATGGCAACGGATACAACGTTATTTCACAGTTGACTCATCGCAACAGCAAGACAGACAAAACATGAGTGATTTTATCATTTCTTTTAACTTATTTGGTGAGTTTGACAACATTAACATATTAACACTTTGTATAATGTAACGTAAGGTAAAGCCACAATCTCACTTCCCATCACTGATCAATTGCTGCAGTCGGGTCGCTGTGGCCACGTTGCTTGGCAACGCCTATATACGGGCGAGATATTAAATAGTACGCTCGACTTATAAAAATAAAAACCCTCACGATTTTAACTCTAAAACACATTATTATTAATTGATTAAATACTTCTTTCTTTCGTAAGTGACCATGGTATAAGCGGGATAATGCCGTTCAAGGTGTCCATTAACAGAAATTAATGGATGAGGTGGAAGCAACGCCTCCGCGTCATCCATTAATTTCTGTTATACCATGGTCTGGGGGAATACTCGATTCTGATTGGCTGGAGGGTGTAGGTTAAAAAGTGATGATGTACACCTAGGAAAGGCGTCCCGTCAATTGCCTGATGACAGTTCTAAATCATTGTGCTGGCTCAAACGCTAGATGGTAACCATGGCAACGGAGACTCAACATTATTTCACAGTTGACTCATCGCAACAGCAAGACAGACAAAACATGAGTGATTTTATCATATGTTTTGATTTATTTGGTGAGTTTGACAACTTTGAAAACTGGGATGGTAATGTAACGTAAGGTAAAGCCCCAATGCAGGCAGCGACGCCGTCGAGGTAGGGCCACCTCCTGACCGCGATCAGTGCATTGGCTCCACGCAGTCCTTCAGCTCTCAACAGGGCGTTGAGGGCAGCTTCCCCCGTCAGCCCGCCAGAGCCAGGTTTAGAGCCAGGGCCAGTTTTAGAGCCAGAGCCAGACCCAGTTTCAGAACCAGTACACTTGCCATCAGTATCTGCTGTGGCTGCGGCCTTCCTGGCCATCGCAGCGGCAGCTCTCCAGCATCTGGCGTCTCCCCAGAGGTCGCTAGTGGACCCAGAGAGGGTCAGTATGCCCAGAGAGGGTCATGGAGGACCCGCCTCCAGAGCTCGCAGGGAGGGTCGAGGATGACCCGTCCCCTTTGCTAGTGCTCCCGGGGAGGGTCGAGGATGGCCCATCCCTGTCACTAGAGCCTGTTCGTCGCCGCAGACCTCTGTCAGCCAAGTCTCCGGATTCGGCCCGTCGGCCACCAAGCCTCCAGGCCCTGATCAGCCGGCCTCCAAGCCTCAAGGCCCAGCTCAACCAGCTAGGCCTCTAACGTGCGTTTCTGCATTGCGTCACGCTCGTTTTTGCGTCGCGAAAACACATTTCTGCCTCATTCGTGCGTCAAATTCACGTGAATCAGAAAATATGGGCATAATTTTATGTGGTGCAGTTTGTGCGATTCGCGCGTGACGCGCGTTTTTGCGTCTGCCACTGAAGTTGAAAAATCAGAACTTCGGCGTCAATTCGCGCCACATCAACCAATTAGTAGCCTGGTGATGTGGTGTCCTGTGATGCTGTGACCCAGTTCATGGGGTCAGGTACGGCAAAATTTTTCATTTAACATTGAGAAAATACTGATAACGGCCTTGGCTAATCACCCCGAGCTATGAGACACTGCTTTCTCTACAGAGACCGGAATAATAAGAACCTATCTTGGAGGAATGTAAGTGAGGAGATAGGGCAACCTGGTGTGTTCATTTCTGTTTTGAAAGTTTTCACGTTACTGACCCTGTGAACCTGCGCAGGGTACTCTCCACAGTAAATAGAGAATGGAGACTCTCTCTTGCAATGCTAGATCAACAGCTGCCATCTTGCAAAAACACCGTCTGGCACTAGCTCCTCCCACAAGTTGCGTATTTCTTGCTTGACGTGCGTCAAAATGATATATTTTGTCACACATCCAATTCGCTTTGGACGCACGTCGAGCTGCAACTGTTCAAGCGACAATCAGCCAAGCTCCTCAGCCGCTGCCTGGTCCTCAGGGGAGGACCTTCGGGCCATCCACCCAAATTCAGTCCTGCAACGGGACGTCCATGCAGATGTCCGCCGGATCTCCAGGTCCTCATGGGAGGACCAACGGGCTGTCTGTCCAACCGCCGTCCAGCCAGAGGACGCCACCCGGGCCATCCGCCTGACTCCCGGCCTGTAAAGGGACGCCCTCTGGGCCGTCCACCCAACCGCTGTCCAGTCAGGGGATGCCACCTGGCTCGTCCACCGGAACTCCGGGTCCTCAGGGGTCGTCCTCCTGGCCGTCCACCCAACCTCCAGGGGCGTACCCACAGAGACTCCTCTGCAGGAGTCCTCCTTCTGTGAGCCCCCCACGCACCCTGGGACAGGTGCTTCCTCTCCTAATCATCGTCCTCACCTGTGTCTCCAATCATCCACACTTTATCCCCCTTACCTCATGCCTTTATAACCCGTTACTTCCCCTCACTCAGCGCCGGATCTTTATCCATGGTGTGTCTACTTTGCTGTCCTCCTTCCTGCTCATCCCTGCCTTCATCATCATCATCCTCATTTCCGCTAATCACCAGCAGCACTTAAATAAACATCCTTGCACTCACCAGCGACTGTGTTTGGGTCCTTGCCTCACACCGCACCTCCTGACAATGAATAACATTACTGTTATCACTTTATACTGTATTTACCAAGTCATTTGAAGTAAATATTTTCAAAACTGTTATTGCTTCACTCTCCACCTGTGAGTAGTCTCAAGCAAAGTAGAGCAGTGGGATTTTATGATCTGTGATTTTTTTATCTTAAGCCTTACTTCCTAAACCCTAGAACTTTTGCAAGCTTAAAGCTGCAGTCCGGAGTATTTGAGGGAGAGAGATTTTTTGAATCCGACATACCAAGGCCCTTCCCAAAACACTTGGGCCAGCTCCTCTGGAGGAATCCCAAGGCGTTCCCAGGCCAGCCGAAAAATGTAATCCCTCCAGCATGTCCTGGGTCTTCCTCTGGGCATCCTCCCAGTGGGATGTGCCCAGATCACCTGACCAGGGAGGCGTCCAGGAGCCATCCTGACCAGATGCCTGAGCCACCTCAACTGACTCCTCTTGATGTGGAGGAGCAGCGGCTCTACTCTGAATCCCCTCCGGATGACTGAGCATCTCACCCTATCTCTAAGGGAGAGTCCAGACACTGCGAAGGAAACTCATTTCAGCCGCTTGTATCCATGATCTCGTTCTTTCATTCACCACCCAGAGTTCGTCTTCATGCACATCGGTGACAGCGTTTTTGGGAGAGCTTCCGTGGATCACGCCGACCTCGCCTTCGGAAGCGGCCACGCGCGTTCAGCGGGACTTTACCAGCATAGGACCAGCATGGCCCTGGATCTGTTTCCTCATTGGCGTATAGTTGACCGGAATTGGATGGATCGTTGCCTGATTCCCGTTCTTCCTGAGGCTCGTGATGGGTCCAGCTTACGTGGATCATCATTACTTCAATCAAAAAAGTTGCTTCAAACAAAAAAGCTTCACTTCAATCAAAGAAAACATTTTCAATCAAAGAAAAACTTTGTTCAGATGCCTTCTTTTGAGTCTCAACTATATATTTTTGCATTCCAACACTTTTTTTCTTTGAAAAGTGTTTTTTGGGATTGAATTGAAGCTTTTTTTGATTGAAAATATATTATCTAATTGAAGAAACTTTTTTTTGATTGAATAATAAAGACAGAAATCTACCTTAATACAGGTTGTCATGTTTTGTTTTTTTCGTAGTTTAGCTGAAAGAAATCTGCAAGTGTCTTTATTTTGAAATTTTGACCTTACCTGCCTGATTTCCTGTCTGGCCCGATCTAAACTGGTAAGCTTGATGCGTTTTAGAAGTGTAGCGCGTAAAAAAATAGACCTGCCGCAAACATTTAGGAGAGGGCCGTGATCAAAACGCTTCTGAGACGCGTCCGATTTGTGCTGCCATCCCAGTAACTAAGCATCCCCGTGTACTGTTGTCAACTTTTTTACTTTCTTCAATAGGGTCAGGGTTAGGGTTAAATCAGTTCTTTTGTTTTTTCTGTGTCTCTGCTCTGTCTTCTCGACCCCTCATACTGAGCCAGGTTCTGGTGGAGGTTTCTTTTTGTTAAAGGGAATTTTTTCCTCTCCACTGTCGCTAGATGCTTGCTCAGTATAAGGGATTGCTGTGGTTAGAGTGTGCATCAATGGGGTGCATCTGCCAGTCAATGCCTCGATGCAATCTGCTGATTTTCCTTAAATAGAAAACTAGCTAAAACTTTAAACTGAGTGAAATGTTTGTATTGAAATTACTTTCTTGTAAAGTGCCTTGAGATTATATATTTTGTGAATCGGCGCTATATAAATAAACTGAATTGAATAATGCAGAAAAGCTAAAGGCAGCAATTGAAGCATCCTGGTCTTAAATAACGCCTCAGCAGTGCCACAGGCTGATAGCATCCATGCCACTCTGCACTGAGTTGATGTGGAAGGGGCCTAAACCAAGTAGTGAGTATATATGCATTATTATACTTTACAGAAGTCTGAGATTTCTCTATTTAAAATCCTTGTTTTTTGATTTCATGCAATATTCAAATTTTCTGAGATTTTGAATTTGGGGTTTTCTTAAGCTGTAAGCCATAATCAAAAATATTAAGTCTTGAAATATATCACTTTGTGTGTAATGTGTCTATCTCATATATTAGTTTCACCGTTTAAGTTGAATTACTGAAATAATATTTTGCATGATATTCTCAATTTTCGAGTTTCACCTGTATTTAAGCTTTCCAGTTTAATTTGCTCTCCACTGGCTGCTTCCTTTTTGTCTCCCTGTGCTTTGCCTCAGTTTCACCTCAAGCCCATATGCATTGTAAGTTGTTTCCATTACTTCTATTAAAGAATTATCTCTTCATGCATAGATCACTGCGTTTGGGTTCTGCTTGAATTAACCAAACAAGACACATTCTTCAACAGAACCACTCAGTACGTTTACACGCACAGCTAAACTGAGCTTTTTGGAGTAATCTGACTAAAGACTTCCCTCCTGCAGCGAGCCGAGTGCCAGTTTACATGTTACTCAGAAAATCTAATTATTGAAAAAAGTGTGTTGACCACCGCAATGGTAGGTGGCGACATGCAATCCTTCGTGTGGCATTCTTCCGGTTCGCGTCACACACTCAGGGTAAACAAACACTTGTAGAAGAGAAGCTGACATAGTTAAAAAAAAGGATAACGACAACGCTGCCGCGCTGTACATTTGTTACATTCTGTAACAGGGCACAGCTCCTGATAGCTCGGCTTCTCAAGGCGAGAGTATACATGCAGAGAAATTAGAATTTCTAACCGCATTATCTAGCCGCAGTAGTCGAGCTTCTGAAACTCCAGTTCGGTTCGACTCCAGCCGGACTAAGGTGTATACATGCATTTTAAAAGTCTGATTTCAGTCGGACTAAGGCAAAAATTTGAATTTCTCTTGCTGCATGTAAACATACTGAATGTTATAGCACCAGTAGAAACCAGCATGGAACAATGAAAAACAGGGAGCCGAAATATTGTGGAGGTGGCCGTGTCACATAGATACTAGGTGAGTACAATCAACTGAATGAATGGAAGTGGGCAAACAAGGGTAATAAAACTGTCATCAAGCCATCCTGACCAAGTGTTTTACACTAGAGCCACAATCACCCAATCACGTATAAATATATACACATTTAACTTTGTGTTAAATGCATTGCCCAGGGGCACATCGACATGTGACAAGAAGAAGAAGCTGGATTTACATATTTTATAAAACAATGTGTGGATTTATTTTAATGTCCAGGTTTTATTCTGTGATTGAAACACTTAGGGAAGTAAGTAAAGGGTAAAATAATTTAAAAGAGGACATGCAGTTTATTAAACACCAATCATGGGAAGTTGTGAGGCACGACTCACAATAAAAAATAAAAAATGTAGCACAATAAAGTGGAAATATGTTTTTCATCAGACAAATACTTCCTTATTTTACTATCTGTTTGAAGAGTATAACATGTCTTTGTCCTCAGTACCAATCAGTTTTATATTTGTGCGTATATTTATACTTCTCTGCCATTTTATAATGTACACATGGCTGGTATCACACCCTCAGAACTGCCTTACGTCTTCATGTCATTCAATTCAAATTCAAATTCAAAATTACTTTATTAATCCCAAAGGGAAATTAAATGTTGTTGTAACTCATTATGCAAGTTCCTTCAAAGATTTGTTGTAGATGCTGATGGCTGTGGGTAGGGATGATCTCCTGTAGCAGTCTGCAGATCTGAAGAAGCCTCTGACTGAAGACGCTCTGTAGTTGTATGACAGTCTGATGTAGAGGATGCTCTGGATCTATGGCGTCTTCTTTTCAACTCATCAGGGTTTTGTGGCTGTAGTTGAGGTATTATTTGAGCTTATGTGATGTTAATCAGCTGCTGCCAGTTGTAAACCACCTTGTTGCCATGGTTATGCATCATAACAAATGTCCAAAAATAAAAAGTATCAGCAAAAATCCTTCCAGCTGCACAGCATTCAAAACCAGAGAGAAGAGTTGTCCACAAAAACAATGTTTCTACCAGAAATGGAAGAATTCAAGTTTTAAAAAAGAAAAAAAATATCAACCAAAGTAACAGAGCTACTCCAACATGCTGCCACCTTGAGCGGCGCAATTCCGGAATTGGCTTCACAGAAGAAGCAGTCCTGAGTAATGTTGGTCTATTTTCACAACAGAATCACACAGTTGCTGCAGATGCTCTTTAGGGTTGAGATTAGGGGACAGTGGTGGCAAACCTTGAGCTCATTATGTTCAAGAAACCAGTTTTACATGATTTAAGCTTTGTGAAAGGGTGCATTATCCTGCTGGAAGGATCAAATGGAAGACAGGTAAAGGGTAGTCAGATAGGAATGTAGATGGTCAACAACAACAACACTAAAGTTGGTGATAGGGGTTTTTAACTGTATTTAGTTGGTACAATGGGACTCAAAAATGCACCAGTAAAATATATTTCATGCCATTAGACCACCACCCACAGTTTGAACCATTGATACAAGTACTTTCATATTTTTGCTAAAATCATATCCTACTTGCATATTGTTTCAACTGAAATAGAGACTCATTTGACCAAGCAATGCTTTTCCAATATGCTATTGTCCAATTTTGCTGAGCCTGCACAAACTTTGGTCTCAGATTTTTGCTCTTAGCTGTCTAAAGACGCAGCCAGTTTGGTCTTCAGCTGCTATAGCCTATCTGTTTCTGTTTAATATTTGGTGTTTTCAGAGAGGGATTTCTTACGGTGATATTAGCAAGTGTTTTTGAAGCTACTGTTGCTTGTCTATTACCTCTGACCAATCTGTTAATTCTAATCAGACTTCTGACATCAGCATAGATAAGACCTCTGAGTGCATCTCAGTAAATGATGGTAAGTTTAACAACATTAAAGCTTCTGTAAGTTGGAGTTAAGAGGGTTTTCTTGACAGTTCACAGCAACAAAAAAGAGGTGATATTTACACATTCTGCTTATGTTCTGCTGTCTCAGCTACCTCAACTAAAACTATGAATGAATACTTCATTATATCCAATTGAATATTTCCAGGCATTCATCAATGCCCTATTCATAAACTGCATTGGAACTGGAAGATAAGGTACATTTATATCAGTTTGATACGTGTGGTTTTTGCTAAAAGAAATTCATTCTCACAAGTGGACTTTAGTCCATTAAAGGAAATCTTTATGCAATTTATTTTTTTTTATTTTATAAAGTTGTTACAATCAACCAATCAATCAAACTTTATTTATAAAGCCCTTTTCATACAAACATTGCAACTCAAAGTGCTTTACAGATTCAAATTACCTCACGTAAACCACATTCCCATCCCTCCCCCATGGATCAGCATGATCACAATTATAAACCCCCCATCCCCCCAAACCAACCCCCATGTGCACACACACTCAATAGCAAAAATAAAATGACATTGGGCTAGATGAGCCAGGTAAGGTAAGAAAATACCATCAAAGGAGTCATCTGCACCGGCCACAGCACATCAAAATCAGCAGCTAAGGAATTGACACAGGGCGCCCAGAGGAGGCAAAGCCAGACACCCACCTCCACCCAAGTGCTACCTGGATAGCACCCAGGCAGCCGCTCCCGAGGCAGAGGGCTCCCATAGAGGAAACATTGGAAGGAAGATTAAAATAATAAGTTAAAATATAAAAATTAACAGTGGATAAAAATGATAAGACTAAGTAGTAAAAAACTGATCAAATATAATCAAGTAAAACATGCAGAGCAATTAAACAGACTAATAACTAACAATTAGTTCAAAGCTAGGCTACAAAAGTGAGTAGCCTCCGGCAGCCTGTTCCAGAGGAGAGGGCTATAGGGGGTTTTCACGGCGCGTCATCGCCCCGTCATCAAACAGGAAGTCGCCATATTGGAGATACTGGAGGTAAACAAAGCGCACGCACTCAGGTTCCAAACGTCTAACAAAAGGAAATGGTGAATTATTGCCGTGTTTTTGGCTGTACCAATCGGTCAGACCGTGAAAAAAAATTGCAGTTTTATAGACTGCCAAAAGTTATTACAAATCAGGGAGAACAATGCCAAAAGTTAACCAGGATCTGGTTTAGCTTTGCTAAAAATCTGGACAACATCCAAATTTGTTCGGCCCATTTCTTGTCAGGTAAGTGAATTGTTAAAAGCAGTTGCTCTTAACTAATTTTCTAGTGTGATTATGATAATGTTATTTATATCAAGCTATTGGCTATTGACTTAATATAATCATGTTTAATAGCCTGCTACAGTAGCAACACAGTTGTGAGCTAAAATAAAATAAATAAATATGCTGTATTTCTCATTGTATTACAGGTAAAAGGTCTGAACTTTATCAAAAGGATGACCCAGATTGGGTGCCATCTGTTGGAATGACAGGTCAGCAAAGGTCACCTGAAGAAACAGGGACATCACGCTACAGACGTCGTTTGAATCAAACCCAGCAGAGACTGAAGGATGAAGCTGCTGCTGTTGCTTCTCCTGCTGGGACTGATGACCCTGGCACTGATGACTCTTTGACAAGTGATAACATGAGCAGTAATTTGTGCAGAGCGGGGACACAAACTGATATGACTGGTGATTTAATTGAGGCTATGACAAGTGAACTTCAGAATCTTAGAACTGAAGACATTCATATGTGCACTGATGTGGCACATTTGTCCACTTCCTATGACCAAAGTGCATTTCTTGATAAGGATGAAAAGGTTTTATTTTTTACTGGCCTACCTACATACCAGATACTGTTGGCTCTCTTCACATTCCTTAGTCCCCACCTCCCTGTGAAAAAGTCACTTGATAAGTTTAAGCAGTTGATGCTGACACTTATGCGCCTTAGGCTTAATGTTTCCAAAACCTTCCTGTCATATGCATTTAACATATCAGTAGCCACTGCTTCTAGGATAGTCACTGCTGTCATTGATGTCATGTTTATTCGTATGAAACCACTTATCATATGGCCAGAAAGAGAGAATTTGCAAAAAACCATGCCAATGCAATTCAGGAAACATTTTGGGAAAAAATGTGCCGTTATTATTGACTGTTTTGAAGTTTTTATAGAGCGTCCGTCTAACCTTATAGCCAGAGCAGAAACATGGTCTTCTTACAGGCACCATAACACAATTAAATTCTTGATTGGTATTACACCACAGGGCACAGTGTCTTACATTTCAAATGCATGGGGAGGAAGAGTGAGTGACAAATACATAACTGAAAACTGTGGCTTTCTGGACAACATAGTTCCTGGTGATCTTGTCCTTGCTGATCGTGGCTTTAATATTCAGGCCACTTTGGGTTGTAGAATGGCTCATGTAAAAATTCCAGCCTTCACACGTGGAAAATCCCAGTTAACTCCTGTTGATTTGGAAACCACAAGGAAAATTGCCCATGTGAGGATTCATGTTGACCGTGTGATTGGTAGTGTGTGCCAGAAATATACTATTTTGGGGGGGAAACTTCCTATGGATTTCTTGATGTGCAAGGATAATGATTGTTATTGTACCATTGATAAGATTGGTCTTGTTTGTTGTGCTCTGGTGAACCTTTGCCCATCAATTGTTGATTTTGACTAAAGTATATTTTTATATCCACTGTCAGTAAAATATCAACAGGTCTGGACTTTATTATAGCTTAAAGTTATTCATAATTGACTTAAGTATACAAACTGAACAAAAACATACAGTCTTTGTTCAGTTATTATTGTATTGTTGTGGAAGAGAACACACAGCATCACACTTTCATCAGAACACAGATTTATTCAAGGAAAACCACACAGTTATCAGAACACTTAGCTTATAAACTATATAGTATATACTATAGTATGATTAACTAAACACAATTTTGTATGTAATGTGAGTTTGAAAACTTTCTTTGGTCAGTATCGCCTTACAATATCTCACTAACATTAAAACAAGTAAAAATTTAAAAAAGTGCCTGAAGTGCATAGCTTCAAAGCAGTACACTGAAAAAAAAGCTTTGTTTTTTACTTAGGCTTCTTTCCCTTTTTTGGAAGAAACTGAGGTAGTGTTTGGCACTTTGGGCAATACCATTTTCCCTTTGGTGCAACCTTAACATTAATGCATGAGTAGTGAAACCACTTAATTTGACATTTTGCATTGTCACACAGAATCATTCTTCCAAACTCAACCTGGCCACAGAAACACCAGGTTTTTTCTTGGCCACTGGTACTTGCAGCACAATCAGATTCAGCCGAAACAGACACTCCAGGTTGTGAGGTAGCATTGGCTGTGGTAGATGAAAGCCTTGTGTAAAACTTGCCAACTAACTCTGGCATAATAGCTGTGTCAAAAATGTGTTTGCTTTTCTGGCATATAGTGTCCCAGAACTCTTCATCAAACACAATTTGCTCAACATGCAAATTTTTTTCTGTCCAAACAACAAAATAGGCAGATTCCAGTTTACACACCCCAAGTTGAGTTTGCACCTGGTAGAAATACTGATGGTTTCGGTTAAGTGTCAGTTTCCCTTCACTGTCCTTCTCCAAATAGGATACAGTGTCTACCTTGTCACTTTTCACACAAAATGGACATTTCACTTCAATTACACTGACACCACAACAATCACAAGAAACAAGGCCATCGGGAGAAGCACCCAAGAATGGCACACTTGGATTTATGAAAAAACCTGTGTCATGTATTTTAACATTTTCATGAGATTTCTTATGCACATCTATAAACATATCACGTGCAAATTTCTCATGATTACATCCCCAGGAAGTGGCTTTTGATGTAAATTTGTATGATTCAGGATAGCACACACTTTTGATGAAGCTCTGAGCTGGTTGATTTGGATCAGTGCAACATGCAGTTTTCATTTTAGATGCTGTAATTCGACCAGCACGAAACTGAAACCACAGTTTAGAAGAAGCTTGATCCCTTGTAGCAGCTTCAACTGCCTTTACTTGCTCTTCTGATACTGAAATTTCAACATCTTTGCACATGGACAATATATTACTATAGTCCATGTGAACTGCTTCATCGTTTCGCAGTTCAGTCAACACAGGAGGAAAATTTTCTACAAACACTTTGGAAACAAAACTGTCTGAGTAAGGCTCAATCAGGGACAAAATAGCAGACTTTGATCCAGTCGCACCAAGAGCACTGAATAATGATGACAGTTCATCACTGGTTGGCTGTTGTGTTTTCCTATCTGTAACAGTACAAAAATCACTAACGCTTTGTTCCTCAAGTGGTTGTCCATGAGCAGCACATTTCATCTGGCCAACTCTTTTACTTGAGATCTCTTTGTTACAGTGAAGTCAATCTTCCGGCATTCCCTGTATTCCACCTTTGATAATGCAGTAGGTAACAGCCAATATGCCTTTTCTTGAGTCACTGTCTTTGAGTCTCTCAACTTCACTGTTTCTTCAATGAGAAACAATAATGCAGCGACATGTGTGCACGTCTCTCCAAGGCCAGCCATACACGTGCAGTGGGCTCCAAGTATCCGGCCAGACTTCTCCACGATTATCCAGGGTTCCAGGGGTGTTACTCGGATTGATTGAGAGTGGAGTACCTGAATAAAAGACAAAGCAACTAAATAATTCTGTAAGAATAACAAAATAGTTTCTCACCCTTTCACTTTTTAAAAAAAACATTTTTTTTTTCTTAAACTAACAGGTAGCCTTATATATTATTATGCATTGCATTTCTTTTTTTGTATGGGGTTTCCTTATATATTTCTGTATTGCTACTGAAAACTTTTACTATTTCGCCTCTGGGGATTAAAAAAGAATTATCTTATCTACATCACTTGTTCACAATGTAAGGTTCAGCCCCCCCAGAGGTTTTAAATTCTGATAGTGATCTGTAGTTTATAGTGTACAGTGTATATAGAAATTTAGACTGTCTGAAGGTGAAAAACTCATGGCTAACGTTACACCGTGGGTATTCATGATATCATACAGTTATGGTTAGGTTAAACACGTTATTGCATTACTTACTTTGGCATTCACAACACATCTGTCGTTGATGACTTGATACTGCATCTCCCTCACCCATCCACACACCATCTGGTTATAGGCTTCCAAACTTTTATAAGATTTAAGGTCTTCCGCTGTGTATGGGCTTGGCGAAAAAAACAGGTAGTTGACGATGTCGGGATAAGCAATAGACGGAAGACTCTCCGGGTCGTCATTGATCCAAGATGAAGGAGCCAACTCGTATGGATCTGCACCACCAATAAACCTTAACTTTTCCATGTATCGTGCCCTTTCTTGCGGACCAAGTCCTTCCCTGTATGCCTTTGCATCTATAACGCATTTTGAGGAGCTTTTCTGTGGTTTCGGACATTTTTCCATCGCAGTGTTTACCTCCGAGTGCCTCCAATATGGCCGCGAATCCGGGTTACCTCACAGAACATGACGTCGGTGAAAACCCTCTATAGTACTGGAAAGACGCCTTACCATGAGTGTGTGTCCTGACTTTAGGGATGACAAGGAGACTGCTGCCAGAGGAGCGCAGAGACCGCAAAGGGTCATATGGTAAAAGCAGTTTTGAAAGATAAATGGTAAATGGACTGAACTTATATAGCGCTTTTCTAGTCATACTGACCACTCAAAGCGCTTTACATTGAAGCCACATTCACCCACTCACACTCATACACCGACACCCAACATGGCTCGGTAGGACGATGTTTTTTTTGGGGGTTAAGTGCCTTGCCCAGGGGCACATTGACATGTGGCTGGAGGAAGCTGGAATCGAACCTACGACCCTCCTGATATACTCTTTTTGGGAAGATCAGAAAGCAGGGCATTACAGTAATCAATTCTACTGGTGATAAAAGCATGCATCAGTGTCTCCGTGTTGGGGCGAGAGAGAGTGGGGCACACTCTAGCAATGTACTTTAGATGATAAAAACCTATTTTAGTAATGTTTCTAATGTGAGGGATAGGAGTCAGCTCAGAATCAAAAATCAGACCCAGGTTCTTCACTTATAAAGAAGGATTAAATGACAGTGATTGTAGTTGTGGTAAAGGTTTCGGTCTCTGAGCCTCAGGGCCGATGACTAAATCTTCCATTTTGTCCTGGTAGAGCTGGAGAAAGTTTTCTGTCACCCAAGATTTGATGTTTAAAATGCATTTAAAAGGTGCATCTATTGGCATTGGGAGACACGGAGATGTACAACTGTGTATCATCAGCATAACTGTGAAAGTTAACTCCATGTCGTTTGATGACACTGCCAAGAGGGAGCATATAAAGGTTAGAAAGGGCTGGGCCTAAAATTGAACCCTGTGGCAACCCACATGTAATTTTGTGGACCTTAGAGGAGCAGGTATCTAAACTTACCATAAAAGTCCTGTCTGTGAGATAGGATGTGAATGACAAATAAACAGCACCAGACAGGCCAATCTGTTTAAAACAGGTTAAAATAATTGGGTGGTCCACTATATCAAAGGCAGCGCTTAGATCCAGTAGAACCAACACTGTCCCCCTCTTTCCATCATAGTTTAATTGGTGCTGTGGTTCACCCTAAAACCACCCTAGGACATCATGAATGTTAAAGGAGTCATAACTTAGTATTACCTTGGATAACCACGCTCTATTATAGTCTTTCAGGTCCTTCTGAAAAAGAAAAGTGGAAAAAAATAAACACAGAGCTCCTCTGACCCTTATGTCTGATGGCATTATTGTCTCGCCAGATCTGATACGATATTTTGGCTGTCGTGGACGATCATTGTAATAATGCAAATGAGGGGCGCGTTGATTGGTGGCAGGAAGAAGGGGGGTTGACACCGCAGGTAAAGCTTCAGCATATCTAACCCATATGTACTACTCCCGCTAACAAACAATAGCCACATTAGAAGTTGGCTGCTGTTTGTTACACACAGCAGAGCAATAAAAACACAGCCTTACCTTTTCAATTGCAGGCAAGTCTCTGATTGTTGGAATGGCCCCTTTTTCCAAACGGAGCTTCGATACCAACTTCGCCTGATATTGTCCCAAATTCGTAAAGGATTCGGGCGTAAAAAAAATAGAAAAAATATTTCCATGTTGATTCTGGCATTCAACAACAGAGCAAATCATGTGTGCACTACGTTTCTGCATCTTTCACGGTCGAGTTCGTACTCAGTGTTGCCAACTGTCTCCGACAGAAAGTAGCTGAAATTGCCCCAGAAAGTGGCTAGATGTCGCCAGATGACATCTTATGCTAATTTGCATAATGATGATGTCATCACGTGATGACGAATGAAACAGAGGAGGAAAAAATTATATTTAGATTAGGATTTGATCATATAGGTTAAATAATACATTATTTAAACATTATTTAAATAATGCATTATTTAAACATTTTAAATTATACATTATTTAAACAGGGGAAACATGCTACAGGGAAATGTGACTTCTGTCTTCAAGAACAGACTGTGGAACATGTTATATTATTTTGCCTGAAGTAAACTGTTGAGTAACCTGGTAGCCTACAAAATTGACAAGATATCAAATTGCAACTGGACATCAAAGACCTTTTAAAAAAAATTAAGTTTTGAAACATACATTTGCTGAGATATCTCAAGAAGATGAAATTAATAGAGAGAATATAGATGTTTGTTTGTTTTTTAGTACTTTGTAAAAATAAGTTGGGCATATTTAGCATGCATCAAATGTTTCTTGCCAACCCCCATTAAACAGAAGTTTATTGCCTATGATATTATTTTCAGTGGGGTTTTTTATCATAATTTTAAATGTCCTACGTTTTTTAACTCACCATACATTTCAAACGTTCCTTGAATGCACCACAGGTGTGCAATGCAGTATGGACAAGCTTCTGCCTTAATTCCAGTTGAAAAATCGGTTTTATATACATGCAGATTTATTTTTTACTTTTGAATTAACATTAACTACAAAAAAACTTTGTTTGTGAGTGGATGAAATGAACCGTCAGTGGACATACTCTGATCATGCACATGTGCCGATCATTCCCTTTCTGAGCGTCGGGAAGGAGCAAGCTGGGTCTCTAAAAGGCAGGAAATATGGCGACAACGTCTCACAGAAAGTAGCTAAGGGTGGTCAGAAATGTCGCTAGATTTGTCGCTAGGCGCTTTTTGGAAAAAAAGTCGTTAAGGGGTTAGAAATAGTGACAAAGTCGCTAAGTTGGCAACACTGTTCGTACTTCGAAGTGTCGGCTCTTTATGGTGAGCCAAGCCAAAATAACTGGCTCTTCAAAAACAGCTGGAATTCCCATCACTAAAATTCAGTAATGGCGGCGCTCGACTGAATATGAGGGGGAGAGGGGCGAGGGGGAGGGTGGGATTCCTGCAGCATAGGTCTGAGATGTCTATATATGGTATATCCTGCGCCGACCTGACGTCAAGTCGGCCAGAAATTAAAATCACGTATTTGAGTCCGCATGCACGTGGGCTGGTTGACGAACCCAGGGGTAAACAAACGGTTCACTTTTAAATATCGGCTTCCTGGCCAGTGTATTATCGTTAGGCAATCATAACATAAATTTTTTCTCATGGAAAAGAGAAAATCACAGGTCATGACTCCTTTAATAAAATCATTAAGTTGAATTAAAACATGCTTTTCTAAAATTTTGCTGAAAAACTGTTAGTTAGATACTGGTCGAAAGTTGTTAAAATCATTTAAATCTAAGTTGTTCTTCTTTAGCAGGGGTCTCACCATTGCCCCAGGTGACAGGAAAGACCCCCGTCTGAACGGAGCAATTCATCAAGGTTAAAATCTCATCTCTAAAGGATCCATAAAATGCCTTAAAAATTAAGTGGGAATTGGGTCCAAAAGACATGTGGTGGGCCTCACTGAGGAGAAAACTTTATCAAGAATCTCAGCTTCTTCCAGGACAAAACGATCCAGCATTTTCTCTGGTAAAGACACACACTCAGATTAGCCTAAAACCATGTTATTTGAGAACATAATATATTACATCTGATGGTGTCTACCTTCCTACTGAAATGGTCTGTGAACTCCTCAAAGAGAGTGTGTGAGAGGGTTTTCTGAAATGTATTAAATTGCGGTTAACTTTTTTGTCAAGGGTGGAAAAAATAATTTTGGGATTATTTTTATGACCTGAAATGATTTTGGAAAAGTATGCATTTCTTGGAATTACTTAGTGTATTCTTGTATGCTTTGAGAAGTTCTGTGTATTTTTCCTCCATTTCTCTCTGCCACCTCACAACTTCTCTTGTTTTTTGAGGTCTTCATTTCTCCACGACGATGCAAGTTTTGAATGTGTACTTTTAACTTTTAGTGTAGCAAGCAGGTCGAGAGCGGACTGAAGCTTACTGTTAGAATCCCTGACAATAAAATCACAGGGGGCAGGTAAAGCAAAAGGTGGTATCTTTCCAAAAACCGAAAGAAAACCTGCAGCCACCTCAGGGGTTAGATGTCGTTTCCTGACAGTTCAGACAGAGGTCTCCCGCTGGATAAAATTGGTGATGTTAAAAAGCACACAGTAGTGGTCAGAGACAGCCAGGTCAGCAACAGAGGACACACTGGTGGACAGGCCATACATGATGACCAAGTCTAGGGTGTGTCCTCTGTTGTGAGTCAGCTGTGTGACATGTTGACTAAAATCCATATAATTTAGAACACTTAAAAAATCTGTTGATAAAGGATCTAAAAGGTTATCCACATGTTGATTAAAATTACCAGCTAAAATTATCTTTTTAAAGGAGTTGTGCACGATTGATACAAACTACGATAATTCTTGAGTAAAAGGTGTGCTCTTTTTAGGAGGCCTATAAAATGTGATGCATAAAATCTGAGGAGTGCTATAAACAGTTGCCATGTATTCAAAAGTGCTATATTTATCAAATAAAACAGATTAGGCAGAAAGTGTTGATAAACTTATAAAAGCAGTATTGTCTCCCCTTTTGCAACTCCTTGTGGAATAAGTGCAGTAAAAATTTGGAGGGGAGGCCTCTGTAAGAACAACAGGGGCATCTCCACTCAGACATCTTTCGGTTAAAATAAACAATCAAGATTAAGATCTAAAATCAGATAATTGATCGTAAAAGTTTTTTTCAGCAGAGAGTGAACATTTAAAAGTGCCATATTAATAGTGACTGGAGATGGAGTGACTATGATTTAGGGAAAGTGGGACTTTTGGTAACTGAGATTATTGGGGTTGCATTTGTTGTGTTTATGATTTTTAGTCTGCTCTCTGCTGATAAGGACTGGTATGAATGAGGTAGGGCAAAGTCCAAGTCCAGTATGTGAGTTTCTGTTCAAATCAGAACTAAGCTCATAGGAGCAGGGACCAGCTGGATATCAAGATGTGGCAGTGAGGGCAGGGGCAGCTAGGGCCGGTGTGGTGGTCAAGGGGGAGGGCGTGGACATGCCAGACTCATTGCTAGCATTGGCGTGCCCTGTCTGTGAAGCCCATCCACCCCAAACAGGTGCCTCCTGCCCCAGAAAATATTAATGTTGTCTATAAAACCAATGTTGTGCATCATGGTGGAAGAGGAAAGCCAAGTGTTCGGAGATAAAAGTCTGATAAAATGACCAATTCCTCTGCCAACGGTGGAAGTAGGGCCAGAGATAAAAACAGACGCATGTGAGTTTGTTAAAAGATTAAAAAGGTGGATAAAATCACGCTTCAGGAGCTCAGACTGCTGCTTGTGAATGTCATTGGTGGCAGCGTGAATTTAAACTTTACACACGTGTGTGGAGTTGAATGAGGTCAATAATCTTTTATGCAATGTCCATCACGGTGGCTAAAGGGAATGACAGAGTGAGGGCTCCTCTCATCCTCACATTCCTCCCGATGGAGTCCCTGATGATGACCATGGTGGGGGGCGGGTCTGCGTGCTGTTGACTCTGGCCAGAAGTTTGTTCAAATACACTTAAGGAGAGCAAATTCAATGTTATGGAGTGGCCATCATAAAGCCTGGCTCTCAATCCTATAGAAAATCTGTAAGCATATCTGAAAAGGTATGAACAAGCAATAAGGACCCAAGTGGGTTCCCACATAGTTAACTTCTTATTTGCATTTGCATAATCTTCCCTCTATAGGTGTCTGTGCTTCACTTATCCTATTTCTCCATCCAGCCCTGTGGACAACCTGAAGGTTGATTGACAAAGCTGTCAGGCGCTGTCTTCCTTTTTGTTTGTCTGGTACTTTTGCTTAGGCTCCTCTACCCATCAGTTAGGTTTAGACAAGCTTGAGGGCAGCAAAAGTCGAATTCAGGAAAGAGGGTGATATACTGTCTTGATCCTTAAGTATAATGTTTTTTTTAGTTTGGCAATTGTTTTTTAGTTATTCTAGTCCCTAGCTTTTGTTACATGTTGTTTTGACTTTCTCAAAATATGATTTCTCTATTCTGTTTTGGAACTAAGTTTCCTCTTTTACAACAGGTTCCCCCTATTCACAATTACATTGTAATTTTATATCAAACACCTGAGGTTTGACTCACTCCCAGCTCTTCCTCTTTAGCCGTCGTCTTACTTGGTATATAAGACTCTGGGTCTCAGCATAGTTTGACAGCTCCTCTGATCACCACAGATTCATGCTTTATGCCTCCTTTGTCCTTGTGTATCTGATTTTGGTTTGATTTGATCATATTTTGTTAATGAGTTCTTGATTTTGCCCAACATCTGCATGTCTGCATTTGGGTCCTTCAGCAACTCTCTGCAATACTAAGACTAACCAAGAAGATGCAAGGTAGTATTTTTCTTGCTGTCAGCTTGGTGGTTTCATCCACCCTCTCCATGAGCACAGTAAGTATCTATATATGTTTTTATATGTGCCACCATAAATTATTGACTAATTATCACCTATTTTAGCTTTAAAAAGAAAAAAAGGATAGAAAATATCTATATTTAACTAATAATTATATAACTTTAACAATTCGATGAACATAGTCATAATTTTATATTTTAACACATTTAAAACATATTTACCAACAAATACTGATTATTCTGATAAATCTTCCCTAACAGTAATCAAAAACATCCAGCCCTGTTATTAGGCAAATTAGCTAGGCTGGCTTTTATGTGCCATACCTCAAATAAGATGATTACCCTACATACATATATATACAGTGGGTACTGAAAGTATTCAGACCCCTTTAAATTTGTCACTCTTTGTTTCATTGCAGCCATTTGCTAATCAAAAAGTCAATTTTATTTCTCATTAATGTACACTCAGCACCCTATCTTGACAGAAAAAAAACTGAAATATAGAAATATTTGCAAATGTATTAAAAAAGAAAAACTGAAATATCACATGGTCATAAGGATTCAGACCCTTTGCAGTGACACTCATATTTAGGCTAACTCACATGCTGTCCATTTCTTCTGATCCTCCTTGAGATGGTTCTGCTCCTTCATTGGAGTCCAGCTGTGTTTGATTAAACTGATTGGACTTGATTAAGAAAGGCACACACCTGTCTATATAAGACCTTACAGCTCACAGTGCATATCAGAGAAAATTAGAATCATGAGGTCGAAGGAACTGTCCAAGGAGCTCAGAGTCAGAATTGTGGCAAAGCACAGGTCTGGCCATGGTTACAAAAACAATTTCTGCAGCATTCAAGGTTACTAAGAGCACAGCAGCCTCCATAATCCTCAAATGGAAGAAGTTTGGGACGACCAGAACTAGACCTGACCATCCAGCCAAAGTGAGCAATCGTGGGAGAAGAGCCTTGGTGAGAGAGGTAAAGAAGAACCCAAAGATCATTGTGGCTGAGCTCCAGAGATGCAGTAGGAAGATGGGAGAGAGTTCCACAAAGTCAACTATCACTGCAGCCCTCCACCAGTTGGGGCTTTATGACAGAGTGGCCCAACAGAAGCCTCTCCTCAGTGCAAGACATATGAAAGCCTGCAAAAAACGATGAGACCAAAATTGAACTTTTTGCCGTTAATTCTAAGCATGTGTGGAGAAAACCAGGCGCTGCTCATCACCTACCCAAAACAATCCCTATAGTGAAACATAGTGGTGGGAGCATCATGTTGTGGGGGTGTTTTTCAGCTGCAGGGACATGACTGGTTGCAAGTGAAGGAAAGATGTCAAGATGGGGTGCTGAGTGTACATTAATGAGAAATAAAATAAACTTTTTTGATTTTAGCAAATGGGTACAATGATACAAAGAGTGAGAAATTTAAAGGGGTCTGAACACTTTCAGTGTGTGTGTGTGTATATACACTACCGTTCAAAAGTTTGGGGTCACATTGAAATGTCCTTATTTTTGAAGGAAAAGCACTGTACGTTTCAATGAAGATAACTTTAAACTAGTCTTAACTTTAAAGAAATACACTCTATACATTGCTAATGTGGTAAATGACTATTCTAGCTGCAAATGTCTGGTTTTTGGTGCAATATCTACATAGGTGTATAGAGGCCCATTTCCAGCAACTATCACTCCAGTGTTCTAATGGTACAATGTGTTTGCTCATTGGCTCAGAAGGCTAATTGATGATTAGAAAACCCTTGTGCAATCATGTTCACACATCTGAAAACAGTTTAGCTCGGTACAGAAGCTACAAAACTGACCTTCCTTTGAGCAGATTGAGTTTCTGGAGCATCACATTTGTGGGGTCAATTAAACGCTCAAAATGGCCAGAAAAAGAGAACTTTAATCTGAAACTCGACAGTCTATTCTTGTTCTTAGAAATGAAGGCTATTCCATGCGAGAAATTGCTAAGAAATTGAAGATTTCCTACAACGGTGTGTACTACTCCCTTCAGAGGACAGCACAAACAGGCTCTAACCAGAGTAGAAAAAGAAGTGGGAGGCCGCGTTGCACAACTGAGCAAGAAGATAAGTACATTGGAGTCTCTAGTTTGAGAAACAGACGCCTCACAGGTCCCCAACTGGCATCTTCATTAAATAGTACCCGCAAAACACCAGTGTCAACATCTACAGTGAAGAGGCGGCTGCGGGATTCTGGGCTTCAGGGCAGAGTGGCAAAGAAAAAGCCATATCTGAGACTGGCCAATAAAAGAAAAAGATTAAGATGGGCAAAAGAACACAGACATTGGACAGAGGAAGACTGGAAAAAAGTGTTGTGGACGGATGAATCCAAGTTTGAGGTGTTTGGATCACAAAGAAGAACGTTTGTGAGACGCAGAACAACTGAAAAGATGCTGGAAGAATGCCTGACGCCATCTGTTAAGCATGGTGGAGGTAATGTGATGGTCTGGGGTTGCTTTGGTGCTGGTAAGGTGGGAGATTTGTACAGGGTAAAAGGGATTCTGAACAAGGAAGGCTATCACTCCATTTTGCAACGCCATGCCATACCCAGTGGACAGCGCTTGATTGGAGCCAATTTCATCCTACAACAGGACAATGACCCAAAACACACCTCCAAATTGTGCAAGAACTATTTAGAGAAGAAGCAGGCAGCTGGTATTCTATCAGTAATGGAGTGGCCAGCGCAGTCACCAGATTTGAACCCCATTGAGCTGTTGTGGGAGCAGCTTGACCGTATGGTACGCAAGAAGTGCCCATCCAACCAATCCAAATTGTGGGAGCTGCTTCTAGAAGCGTGGGGTGCAATTTCTCCAGATTACCTCAACAAATTAACAGCTAGAATGCCAAAGGTCTGCAATGCTGTAATTGCTGCAAATGGAGGATTCTTTGACGAAAGCAAAGTTTGATGTAAAAAAAATCTTATTTCAAATACAAATCATTATTTCTAACCTTGTCAATGTCTTGACTCTATTTTCTATTCATTTCACAACGTATGGTGGTGAATAAGTGTGACTTTTCATGGAAAACACAAAATTGTTTGGGTGACCCCAAACTTTTGAACGGTAGTGTATGTATATGTATATATATATTTTGAATTCCCCACTGAAGACCACTGTCGCAGTCAAGGGGGCGGACACTTGAGTCAAGCCAGCTGACGCTAGTGCTCTTCTAAAGATTAGCTTTGCGCATACATGGTGCATTACGGTAATATAACATTGGAATGGTCTTGCTGGCGAAAACAATGAAATGAAGAGGAAGCGAGAGACGTAACCATAAAAAAATGTTTATTTATGACCTACTTACTACTTTCCCAGACTATTTCCTGGATGAATATAATGTTACCGTGAATTTATGGAGAAACATCACATCAAATACCTGATAATGCCTATCCAGGATTCGCGTTTGTGTCACTTTCAGGAATATATTTCTCCAAAATGTTAAGAGGTAACAACAAACTCTGTAGATTATGTTAAATGGTCATCTATATTGTAACGAGAATGAATATTTATATTGTTTTCATTGGTTTATATGTGTAAACAACTGTTGATTTAAAGAAGAGAACTAGGCTGTTTTTTATTTCAAAGAAATGAGAGGAATGACTTACAACAAACAAAAACAACTGATGGAGGCTACCACTTTGATTCATCTTTTAAAAGCTATAAATAAATTAATTTCATTTGTTGCAATGTTTTCTAGGCCAATTTAGAAAAATACAGTTTTCAAAAAATTAAAAAGGAGCATATTTTAGCTATTTAATTTTTTTCCCTCACATTAACTTAATTATTTTTTAAATCTTGCTTTCATGTTTATCTAGCGAGAATCTGATCTGGTTGGTAAGTTATATTTTGTTTTTTTTAGAATATTTTATGAATGCAAGTTTGTTCTTTGGATTTATATAATATAAACTAAGAGCCACTTTGTGTGTTTTTTGCAGACATTGATGAGAACAAGAACACCACAGACGGTAAAGCTGATTTTCTATTAAACAGACTTTGTACTATTCATATCTCATATTTGACCATGTATTTTTTTTAAATTAACTTTTAGTTCCGGATTTCTGTGGAAAATCACTAACCTTTATGTTTTATCTTAGATTTGTTAGTTGATGATATCCATGAGGTAAGTTCATTATTTGTATAAGCTTTCCAATGATATATTTAAAATAAAAAAGATACTTACAAAAATTGTCACATACTCCGTCTTTTATGATCAATATTTTAGCTGCCAAACACTGGAAGAAGTAGTACTTTAGGAGGAGATTATCTGTGGAAATCTCCAATTCCCTACGTGTTGGACAAAAACCTTGGTAAATATCATTGATAAACATCAGAATATATGTATATATTACTTCTCTTTTAATTGTGCTGTGGTGGTTAAACTGCTTAGGGAAATAAGTAAAGGTAGGATACTACTACCTCATCTATCATATTTTGGAAGTGTGTAACTGTTTTTGTTGTTGTTCTTTCTACACTGCTATTTTTTTTAATGACGAAAGACCTGAATGCTAAAGGAGTCATCATGAGAGCTTTTGACCAGTTCAGGTTGAAGTCATGCATCGACTTTAAACCAAGGGATAATGAGGAGCATTACCTTTCATTCCAAAACCTAGCTGGGTATGTATGCATGTTTATTTTCTCAGTTAAGTACTGGCCATCATCAATCTGTATAAAATATTTTCGTTAATGTTATTAGTCCTATTCTTACAAACATAATGACCAGTCAAAGAGAAACTTAGGGGAGGCAGAGGTGTAAAACTGTTAAATTTGATTGCTGATGTATCTCACTCTTCCATGTCTTGACTGAGTGCCATGATATAGACTCTATCACTGTGACAAAGTCTGTTTTTAGTTTTGATTCAGTCATGTCCTAGAACCACCAGAGGAAATTATTTTGACCCCATCTCAGAGGTGCCTAGCAACAGACAAATGAATTAAAAAAGGTTGCTTTCAATTTATGTTTTTAAAGATGTATATAGCCTAAATAGAATGACAGTTGACCTGCAAAAAAATGAATGATAAAAAAAATGAATAAAAAAGGAAATGTGTGGAAAATGATTTTAACTGTGAAATCTCACAAATCTAATAAATGATTTAGCGTGTAATTATATGCAGAAATACTGATTAACAACTGCTGAAAAGCACTCATGTTTTATAAATTTGGGCTTGTCTAAAAAACGACTGCATTGCAAAAGTGGCTAAAGTCCAATGGAGTTATGCTCCAGAGGATCATGGATATATAGTTTTTTTTGTACTCTATCTATCTATCTATCTATCTATCTATCTATCTATCTATCTATCTATCTATCTATCTATCTATCTATCTATCTATCTATCTATCTATCTATCTATCTATCTATCTATCTATCTATCTATCTATCTATCTATCTATCTATCTATCTATCTATCTATCTATCTATCTATCTATCTATCTATCTATCTATCTATCTATCTATCTATCTATATATGCACTGTTTCCAACAGTAATGAGTAATTTTTCCATTCTAGGTGTTGGTCATATGTTGGGCGATTAGTCACCAATGGACAGGAGCTCGCTGTTGGTCCAGGCTGTGACCACATTGCCATTGTTGAACATTTGATTCTTCATGCTCTTGGATTCTATCATGAAGAGATCCGATATGACAGGGATGACTATGTGCAGATTGATTTTGACTACGTTAAAGAAGGTTGAGTCATTTTACCACATATTTTTTATGTTTTACTATGTCAAGATGTTTGTGTTAAATGAGGGTATCACCACTTTTGATCACATTTGAGTCAAAGTATAATTACATAAAAACAATAAGTCAGGCTAATATTATTTAATCTACTTAATGTTGTCTACTCAGTGATTAACACATATTACTAACTTTGAGGAAGTTTGATTGTTTCATTATATACTTTTTGTCAAATGTATGTGGAAAAAGTGTATCAAACAGTAGATTCAGGGCAAAATAAGAATAACAAATCACGCTAAGTAAATGGTTTTTAATCTGTCTAATTTTGAATCAGTCAGTTTCTAACATTTGTTTTTAAAAGTATGCTTCCATTAAACTTTTCTCTGTTCAGTATTGAGTATTTTTTTTTTGTCCTTTAGGTGAAGACATTTATTTCACAAAGGTTAGCAAGGATCTGAGCACCACCCATGATGTGCCATATGACTACTTGTCAGTGATGCACTCGGGCAAAACATTTTTAAGCAATGGCAGTGGCTCTACAATTATAACCAAAGATCCCAAATTTCAAGATGTAATTGGTCAAAGACTGGACATGAGTCCTAGTGATGCTCAAGAGTTGAACCTTCTCTACAAATGCAGTAAGTCCTACAATAATTATATATTCATATTGTTGAAATACATTGTTTTATTATCAAAGTTGAACTTTTGCACAGATGTTTAACATAACTTTAAACTTATAATAGAGTTAAAATATCTAATGTATGACAGACATTATTAAGACTTTCAGTTTGACAGGTACTGATTGTTTGTTATTTTTCAAGTAAATAGTTTTAAATGAGTATTATGTGTGAAGCAACACTGTACAACTAAATAAGCTTGCATTTGTAGACATACTATTATGTCAACATACTATTGAATATAGTTATGATGTAATACTGGAATCTTGAATTCTGTTTCATTGACATTCAAGTAAATAAAGAATTAACAAAGACACAAGATTAACAACATGAAATGTTAGACAATAATGTAGTATGCAATGCAGTGCCAATTAGACCAGAGGGTCCGTGTAAATTCAGCCTCTCTTGAATTAGCGTAACAGTTCACTCTAAACTTATTCGATTCCATAAACAAAGCTCAGGTGGATTCATTCCCCACTAATTCATGCGAGGCTGCCTTTAAAGTAGCATGGACGCTACATTGAAGGCAGCCTCTGTCAATCGATGCTAGAGAAGTGAGAATGGAAGGAAAGAAAAGAGCTGTGTTTTTCTAACAGGCGTAGGAAGAAAAAAAAAGCTAATGAGGCTGCATAGTGTAATATTGTGAATAATTGATTACATGTACATGAGTTGTAATACCGGTGTTCTGCAGTAGGTGCTGTTGCTTCAGGGACAGCCTAGAGTGTGGCACACAGTGAGCGTGGAGAAGCAGTTCTGATTGTAAAATTCTAAATTCATGTTAAAACCAAGGGGCAAACTCCGACAGTCAAATGTGAAGCCAATCTGGAAGTGACAAAAGTTGCAGTTACCCTCTCATCCTCTAGGGGCTTACTCCAGAAAGGAGCAAGTTCTCATTGACTGCCATTTAAAAATGCCACCTTCACAGCAGAAATAAACAAGTTTGCAGCCTTCAAAGCACCTTCGAAGCACCATTTTAGGTTGAATAGGTCAAGTTTAGCGTCATGACAACTCTGAGTAATGTTAATGTTTTCATAACTCATTTGTTTAATTTAAGCTTGAAATTATGAAAAATATGGGGCATGTCCTCTTGATTGACAGGTCTGAGATGAGCCGTCAGATTTGTTTAATTAGGCATAAATGTGCTCCCCAGACAATTTGTGGCCAAGACACCGGCGAATCGGATCAACTGTTTTCGTTTTCCCAAATCTCAAATGGGCTTTGAATAACTTCGATTTGGTCGTCAATACAGATTTTAAGCTTCTCGCTAAACCTCTTCCTGTCTTCAGAGGTTAAAGTGCTTATACATTGGGGATTTTGCCCGCTAACTCTCTCGCCATTTTGTTTTTTCTTGCCACCCAACCACTCGTGCATGCGCACAAAGATGTCAACAGATTCTCCTATTGAAGGGTGGGTGTGTGTGAGGGAGAAAACAACAGCAGAATAATCCCAGCCCGGCAGAATGACGTGCTGTGTGTCTGTGGGGTGGGGGGGTAATGCACCACATCGTTGTTTGCCAAACACCAAAACACAAAAAAGAAGAAGACTGCTGTGTGACATCACATGGCCTGTCCAATCATATTTATTAAACTAAAATAAGCCTCACAGCTATAGCCTTCCACTGAGCAGGCTTGTCCAAGAGCATATGTTGCCATAGTGACTAAGCAGGGCTTCAGGTTAGCCTTGTTTGTGAGGTTTGTTAAAGAGGCTACTTGCAACTTTTTCCCCAAAATAAACGTAACAATAGCCTTTTTATTTGACCATTTATGACTCAAACATCTCCTGATGAGCATACTGACACCTTGTCAGCTCACAGTGGGTGCACCTATAAGCCTGTAACCAATTTTTCCTATTTTCTGTCGGGTCGGATTTTCCCGCGCTGTCTGCGGATGTGACCTCAAGCGCATTCATGTTAAACGTTTCGGATTACTCTACCACAACCGCTAGTCAGCCATTATCATCTATATATCATATCTATCATATATTGCAAACAAACTTAGTTTCTCAAACAATTAATGTATTTGACTGTTCTTACCTCTGTAAACATATTGTTGACTTCTTTGCAGCGGATGACTTGTGAAGTGCGCACGTACGAGCGCGCGCTGCGAGAGCGAGCAGAAAGGAAGAGCAGGTCCGTTTTTTGGCCACAGGTGTCAGTCGCGAGTTTAAATTTCAGAAAATTGCATGTTGCCTCTTTAAAGAAAGCCTGGCTTTTGATATCAGCTCACTTCATGGAACAGCCCTCAGATCAGGTGATGAGGCCAGCATCAGTTACCATGGAGATCACTAGGTTCAAACAGAGCTAACTTCCCAGATCGGCAAACTGGGTATCAGCATGATCACATACCGATTCAAACGCTTCTCTGTTCTTGTGTTTCTTTAATCCACATACAAGTCAGGATATAGGGGTTTCTGTGTGTAAATATCACGATCAAATGAATTCGACGCTGTTTTGCCTGTTTGTGTGTGAGGTAAACAAACAGCTCTCTACATTGCGCATGCAAGGCAGAGAGAACTTCCGGGTCAGGCCACTTGCCTCAAAAAAAGCAAAAACAAAATTGAAAGAGAGCTCCCGTTATCTGTTTTTTCCATTTTCATTTCGTGAACCAAAACAAAAATTCGGATAATTGTTCTTTATTTGATTTTTTTTTGTTTAAAACAGAAAAGGAATAAAGACAAACCTAGTTTTTTTCCATCCATCCATCCATCCATTTTCTTCCGCTTATCCGGGGTCGGGTCGCGGGGACAGCAGCCTAAGCAAAGAGACCCAGACTTCCCTCTCCCCAGCCACTTGTTCCAGCTCCTCAGGAGGAACCCCAAGGCGCTCCCAGGCCAACCGAGAAACATAGTCCCTCCAGCATGTCCTGGGCCTTCCCCTGGGCCTCCTCCCGGTGAGACGTGCCTGAAACACCTCACCAGGGAGGCGTCCAGGAGGCATCCTGACCAGATGCCCGAGCCACCTCAACTGACTCCTCTCGATGTGGAGAAGCAGCGGCTCTACTCTGAGCCCCCTCCGGATGACTGAGCTTCTCACCCTATCTCTAAGGGAGAGCCCAGACACTCTGCGGAGGAAACTCATTTCAGCCGCTTGTATCCGTGATCTCGTTCTTTCGGTCACCACCCAGAGTTCGTGACCATAGATGAGGGTAGGAACGTAGATCGACCGGTAAATGGAGAGCTTCGCCTTTTGGCTCAGCTCTCTCTTCACCACGACAGACCGGTAGAGCGCCCGCATAACTGCAGATGCCCCACCAATCCGTCTATCGATCTCCCGCTCCATTTTTCCCTCATTCGTGAACAAGACCCCCAGATACTTAAACTCCTCCACTTGGGGAAGGACCCCATCCCCGACCCGGAGGAGGCACCCCACCCTTTTCCGGCTCAAGACCATGGCCTCGGATTTGGAGGTGCTGATTCTCATCCCAGCCGCTTCACACTCGGCTGCGAACAGCTCCAGCGAAAGCTGTAGATCACGCACCGATGAAGCCAACAGGACCACATCATCTGCAAAAAGCAGAGACCCGATCCTGAGGCCACCAAAACGGATCCCCGCAACGCCTTGGCTGCGCCTAGAAATCCTGTCCATAAAAGTTAGGAACAGGATCGGTGACAAAGGGCAACCTTGGCGGAGTCCAACTCTCACTGGAAACAAGCCCGACTTACTGCCGGCAATGCGAACCAAACTCTGGCACCGGTCGTACAGGGACCTAACAGCCCGTATCAAGGGGCCCGGTACCCCATACTCCCGGAGCACCCCCCACAGGGCCCCCCGAGGGACACGGTCGAACGCCTTCTCCAAGTCCACAAAACACATGTAGACCGGTCGGGCGAACTCCCACGCACCCTCCAGGACCCTGCTGAGGGTGTAGAGCTGGTCCAGTGTTCCACGGCCAGGACGAAAACCGCATTGTTCCTCCTGGATCCGAGATTCGACTATCCGTCGGACCCTCCTCTCCAGAACCCCTGAATAGACCTTATCAGGGAGGCTCAGAAGTGTGATCCCCCTGTAGTTGGAACACACCCTGTTGTCTGCCAATCCAAGGGAACTGCCCCCGATGTCCACGCAATATTGCAGAGCCGCGTTAACCAACACAGCCCCACAACATCCAGAGCCTTGAGGAACTCCGGTCGAATCTCATCCACCCCCGGAGCCTTGCCACCGAGGAGCTTTTTAACGACCTCGGTGACCTCAGCACCAGAGGTTGGAGAGCCCGACCCCAAGTCCCCAAACCCTGCTTCCAGATTGGAAGGCGTGCTGGTGGGATTGAGGAGGTCTTATTCCATCCACCGACCCAAAACGTCCCGCGTCGAGGTCAGCAGCACACCATCCCCACTGTAAACAGTGTTGGGGGCAGACCGCTTTCCCCCCCTGAGACGCCGGATGGTGGACCAGAATCGCTTCGAAGCCGTACGGAAGTCGTTTTCCATGGTCTCTCCAAACTCCTCCCACGCCCGAATTTTTGCCTCAGCAACCATCCGAGCCGCATCCCGCTTGGCCTGTCGGTACCTATCAGCTGCTTCAGGGGTCCCACAAGCCAAAAAGACCCGGTAGGACTCCTTCTTCAGCCTGACAGCATCCCTTACCGCCGGTGTCCACCACCGGGTTCGGGGGTTGCCGCCGCGACAGGCACCGACCAACTTGCGGCCACAGCTTCGGTCAGCCGCCTCGGCAATGGAGGCGCGGAACATGGTCCACTCGGACTCGATGTCCCCCGCCTCCCCCGGGACGTGTTCAAAGTTCTGCCGGAGGTGTGAGTTAAAGCTCCTTCTGACAGGAGACTCTGCCAGACGTTCCCAGCAGACCCTCACAACACGTTTGGGCCTTCCAGGTCTGTCCGGCGTCCTCCCCCACCATCGGAGCCGACTCACCACCAGGTAGTGGTCAGTGGACAGCTCTGCCCCTCTCTTCACCCGAGTGTCCAAAACATGCGGCCGCAGATCAGATGAGACGACAACCAAGTCGATCATTGAGCTGCGGCCTAAGGTGTCCTGGTGCCAAGTGCACATATGGACACCTTTATGCTTGAACATAGTGTTTGTTATGGACAATCCATGACGAGCACAGAAGTCCAATAACAAGACACCACTCGGGTTTAGATCGGGGGAGGCCATTCCGCCCAACCACACCCCTCCAGGTCTCACTGTCATTGCCCACGTGAGCGTTGAAGTCCCCCAGCAGAACAAGGGAGTCCCCAGGAGGAGCACTCTCCAGCACCCCCTCCAAAGACTCCAAGAAGGGTGGGTAATCTAATCTGCTGTTTGGTGCGTAAGCACAAACAACAGTCAGGACCCGTCCCCCCACCCGAAGGCGGAGGGAGGCTACCCTCTCGTTCACCGGGGTAAACCCCAACGTACAGGCGCCGAGATGGGGGGCAACAAGTATGCCCACCCCAGCTCGGCGCCTCTCAGCGGGGGCAACCCCAGAGTGGAAGAGAGTCCAACCCCTCTCGAGGAGACGGGTTCCGGAGCCAGAGCCGTGTGCCGAGGTGAGTCCGACGATGTCCAGTCGGAACCTCTCAACCTCGCACACCAGCTCCGGCTCCTTCCCCACCAGAGAGGTGACGTTCCACGTCCCGAGAGCCAGCTTCTACAGCCGAGGATCGGACCGCCAAGGTCCCCGCCTTTGGCCGCCGCCCATCCTGCACAGCACCCGACCCCTATGGCCCCTCCCACAGGTGGTGAGCTCATGGGAAGGGGGGCCCATGTTACCTCTTCGGGCTAAGCCCGACCGGGCCCCATGGGTAAAGGCCTGGCCACCAGGCGCTCGCCAACGTGCCCCACCTCCAGGCCTGGCTCCAGAGGGGGGCCCCGGTGACCCGCGTCCGGGCGAGGGAACACTGAGTCCATCTGTCGTTTTCATCATAGGGGTCTTTTGGGCTGCACTTTGTCTGATCGCTCACCTAGAACCAAATTGCCATGGGTGACCCTACCAGGAGCAAAAGCCCCCGACAACATAGCTCCTAGGATCATTGGGACACTCAAACCCCTCCACCACGATAAGGTGGCAGCCCAGGGAGGAGAGTTTTTTTCTTTTTCATTTTTTGTGTTAAACCAAAAATGAACTGCCTGAATGTACAAGGAACCCAGAGGCCTCTTATACTGTACAAAGATGGGTGTTTATGATCTGCTAAAATATGTTTTACCTTTAAATAAAGAAATGAAATTTTGCACATACATGGACAATCAACCTGGAATGGAGCTCACATTATTGAATACCAGTGTCCATTCTTAACAGTTTGCATATAAATATAGATGTACTAAGCCCTGTGCATGTGATTCTCTGATCTGTGAAATAGTAAAATATGTCTACAGATAGAAAATAGAAGAAAAACATGAATGTGAGTTGGAGATGCTATTAACTCGGTGCACAAAAACTTAAAAACATATTTTACGTGGAAAATTTGACAATCCATTGATCAATGCAGTTTTTGTAACTGAATGCAGTAGTGCACTAAAGAGAGAGCGAGGCTTTGGCAATTCAAAGTTTAAACTCTAACTATATCAAACAGAGGCACTCGGGGGCATAGTATAACACATTAAGGGGCTAGTTTACAAAAACAAGACTCAAGAAAAATGGTGCTCTAAAGACAGTAAGATGTCTTCATGACAACCTTGATCCTCATGAAGCTTAAAGGACCCTAAAGTTGCTAATAGAATTCACCCAAGTTAATATGTGATCTAGGAATAAGGTGCAGTATATTTTTACGCTTTTAGCCAACTTTTACTGATGAAATAATTAACAGTTCATCTGGACAAAGAAGTAAAAATTCTGAATGTTTTATTCACAGATTCCACAGTTGCCTTTATGTTTTACTGTGACTTTTCTAATGGGATGATGTGCCAAATGAGCCAAACGAGAGGGTGTGCACAGAGTGGCAATGAGTGGGAAGTGGTTAAACATGTTAATTGGGGTCCAGGCTCTGACCACACCACTCTGCCTGCTGGAAATGGTGATTATGGTAAGACCTAAAAGTATATTTATTACATTTTATATGACAAAGTGATGATGAAATAGTGTAATTACAAAAAAACACAACCTCTTATTACTGTATCTTAAACATAGTCTGACTTCATTTTTGCTTTTTTTAGTTCAATTGGGAACATCAAAATTATTTATGTTTGCTAAATTTGATCATAATGTAAGAAATGATTCTGTAGATAATTTCTTTTGTTTCATTCAAATTCAGAAGTTTACATACATACTAAGACTACTACGTCTTTGAACAATTTGGGAAATGTCAAAGGGTGATATAATTGCTTTGTAAACTTCTGATAGGCTTATTCAGAACAGTTTAGTCAATGAAGGCACACATCACACATATTGATTCCTTGAGTTACATTATGGAAAAATAAAAATAAATCAGCTGAGATAGCAAGATAACTATTTTAAGTTGGACTTATCCTTAAGTGATATTTCCAAGTTCCGGAAAGTGTCACATTATTTTATTCAAACAATTAATGCAGGAATATTCAGCAATCCTACTGTATCAGAATTTTTTTAAAGCAATATATGTAGAAATCAGTATAATAATGGCAACTTTTGCTTAAACCTGCTGAAAAAAAGCTGTTACAGTGGCTTGCAAAAGTATTTGGCCCTCTTGAACTTTTCCACATTTTGTCACATTACAGCCACAAACATGAATCAATTTGATTGGAATTCCACGTGAAAGACCAATACAAAGTGGTGTACAGGTGAGAAGTGGAATGAAAATCATACATGATTCCAAACATTTTTTGCAAATAAATAACTGAAAAGTGGGGTGTGCGTAATTATTCAGCCCCCTTTGGTCTGAGTGCAGTCAGTTGCCCATAGACATTGTCTGATGAGTGCTAATGACTAAATAGAGTGCACCTGTGTGTAATCTAATGTCAGTACAAATACAGCTGCCCTGTGACGGCCTCAGAGGTTGTCTGAGAGAATGGTGGGAACAACACCATGAAGTCCAAAGAACACACCAGACAGGTAAGGGATAAAGTTATTGAGAAATTTAAAGCTGGCTTAGGCTACAAAAAGATTTCCCAAGCCTTGAACATCCCCCGGAGCGCTGTTCAAGCGATCATTCAGAAATGGAAGGAGTATGGCACAACTGTAAACCTACCAAGACAAGGCCGTCCACCTAAACTCACAGGCCGAACAAGGAGAGCGCAGAAATGCAGCCAAGAGGCCCATGGTGACTCTGGATGAGCTGCAGAGATCTACAGCTCAGGTGGGGGAATCTGTCCATAGGACAACTATTAGTCGTGCACTGCACAAAGTTGGCCTTCATGGAAGAGTGGCAAGAAGAAAGCCATTGTTAAAGGAAAACCATAAGAAGTCCCGTTTGCAGTTTGCCACAAGCCATGTGGGGGACACAGCAAACATGTGGAAGAAGGTGCTCTGGTCAGATGAGACCAAAATGGAACTTTTTGGACAAAATGCGAAACGCTATGTGTGGCGGAAAACTAACACTGCACATCACTCTGAACACACCATCCCCACTGTCAAATATGGTGGTGGCAGCAACATGCTCTGGGGGTGCTTCTCTTAAGCAGGGACAGAGAAGCTGGTCAGAGTTGATGGGAAGATGGATGGAGCCAAATAAAGGGCAATCTTGGAAGAAAACCTCTTGGAGTCTGCAAAAGACTTGAGACTGGGGCAGAGGTTCACCTTCCAGCAGGACAACGACCCTAAACATAAAGCCAGGGCAACAATGGAATGGTTTAAAACAAAACATATCCATGTGTTAGAATGGCCCAGTCAAAGTCCAAATCTAAATTCAATCGAGAATCTGTGGCAAGATCTGAAAACTGCTGTTCACAAACGCTGTCCATCTAATCTGACTGAGCTGGAGCTGTTTTGCAAAGAAGAATGGGCAAGAATTTCAGTCTCTAGATGGGCAAAGCTGGTAGAGACATACCCTAAAAGAATGGAAGCTGGAATTGCAGCAAAAGGTGGTTCTACAAAGTATCGACTCAGGGGGCTGAATAATTACGCACAACCCACTTTTCAGTTATTTATTTGTAAAAAAAATTTGGAATCATGTATGATTTCCGTTCCACTTCTCACGTGTACACCACTTTGTATTGGTCTTTCACATGGAATTCCAATCAAATTGATTCACGTTTGTGGCTGTAATGTGACAAAATGTGGAAAAGTTCAAGGGGGCCAAATACTTTTGCAAGCCACTGTACATCTAGAAACGACAATTTTCTCTTTTCTTTGCTACGTCTGATTCCAACAGGCCTGCTGCATGTCTCCTCTTTGTTTAGATAATGGTGTTTTGAAAAAAAATTTTTTTCAAAATGTCTGGTTTGGATTTCAACCAAACCAAGACCTTTCGATGCACTGACTCTGTCAATGTGACATTGTTGCAAGGGTAAACAGACCTTTGTCTCATCAAAGCCCCTAAACTTTATAGACCATAATAAACTTTAACTTCACCATCCTCTTCTAGGAAATATTACTTTAAATCAATTCAAAACATTGGAGGGATAAAGCATGCATGATGTTAATGCTGCAGATGCAATTAGTTGTACCTAATATAGAATTTTCAAACTGAAGAGAAAAGTCTGATCTAGTAATGATACATTTTGGAATTATTGGTTCAAAGAATCAGAGAAGCACATAATCAATAAAACATAATAATAAATAGCATCAGTGGAAAACCCTAAACATATAACTGGAACACTGAATTGAATCCTGTTATCTCAGTCAACTGACTGAATGCCAGTGCAATTTATTCACACTCAAATTAATAAACTAGGAATAAGTGATTAGGACACAATTGTTCACATATAAGGAAGATTCATATTAACTATTCTAAGTTTTTAAAGCTGATTTAATGAAATAAAGCAAAAATTGATCATTAGAAATGTGTGAACTTTGAGTAAAAATATCTAATTGTTCTGGAATTTTGAAATCAGAAACAATTTAATCATAAATGTCTTTAAACAGGAAAGGTTTATTCTGACTTAATATCAGAGTGACAAAAAGTTTTTTAGATAGTGTAGTAAAAATATTTGGTTTCAGCTGATGTGTATGTATGGAAGACAATGAAAGTAAGATATTACTACATTATTTTTGAATGTCATCATTCTAGGTCAGGAAACAGGATACTTCATCCATGCTAGCACAGCATCAGGTCAAAAGGGAGATTCAGCTTGGCTGGAGACCAAAATCATGAGTACTAAAAGGGAATGCAAAGTCCAGTGTCTGCAGTTCTACTATTTCCACAGTGGAAAGGAGTTAGATGAACTAAACATCTGGATCAGAGAGTTTCAAGATGAGCACGACACCAGAGGAACTATCCACCTTATGGGACAGATCACTGGTAATGTCTGTGAAGCACTAATCTGAGTAATTTTACAAATTTCTCTATACCTTAAATTTCCATGACGAAAAAGGCTTTTCTGTTCTTTCTTGTTATTGTTTGGTAGTTAGTCTCTTTGACAATATGCATTTCTACATGTGTACCAAGATAGTTAATAATGTTTTAAAGAGATCAAAACTTTCTCTCCAGGTCAACCAACATATCATTGGCAGATCCATCACGTTTCTCTGAATGCCACCAAAAAATTCCAGGTGCTGTTTGAGGTTCGAAAAGGAGCAGAGAACTCTACAGGCGGCTTCTCAATTGATGACATTAATCTCTCTGAGACAGAGTGTCCACATGTGACACTGCAGATTGATGACTTAGAAAAACTTTTAAGCTCTAGTGAAATTGGAACCAGAATATATAGTCCACGGCGGTACTCCAAGGAGGGCTATGCTTTTCGATTAGCTGCTATACTCTACCAGGGATTTGTTGGAGTGTATGTGCAGCTCGTGTCTGGCGATTTTGATAACCAGCTGGAATGGCCTTGCCTACAAAAACAAATGACTTTCCAACTTCTGGATCAAACCCCTAACATGCAAAACCGAATGTCAAAGCAATTCAGTTTTGTTTCTCATCAAACCCACTCGTTCAGTAATGGTAGGTGCACCACAAAAGTTGGAAATTGAACTACAGGAAATCTCTAATTAAAAAATAATTAATTTATATATATATATATATATATATATATATATATATATATATATATATATATATATATATATATATATATATATATATATATAATATAAATTAATTCGGCCCCCTTGAACTTTTCCACATTTTGTCACATTACAGCCACAAACATGAATCAGTTTTATTGGAATTCCACGTGAAAGACCAATACAAAGTGGTGTACTCGTGAGAAGTGGAACGAAAAATCATACATGATTCCAAACATTTTTTACAAATAAATAACTGAAAAGTGGGGTGTGCGTAATTATTCAGCCCCCTGAGTCAATTACTTTGTAGAACCACCTTTTGCTGCAATTACAGCTGCCAGTCTTTTAGGGTATGTCTCTACCAGCTTTGCACATCTAGAGACTGAAATTCTTGCCCATTCTTCTTTGTAAAACCTCAGTCAGCTCAGTCAGATTAGATGGACAGCGTTTGTGAACAGCAGTTTTCAGATCTTGCCACAGATTGTCGATAGAATTTAGATCTGGACTTTGACTGGGCCATTCTAACACATGGATATGTTTTGTTTTAAACCATTCCATTGTTGCCCTGGCTTTATGTTTAAGGTCGTTGTCCTGCTGGAAGATGAACCTCCGCCCCAGTCTCAAGTCTTTTGCAGACTCCAAGAGGTTTTCTTCCAAGATTGCCCTGTATTTGGCTCTATCCATCTTCCCATCAACTCTGACCAGCTTCTCTGTCCCTGCTGAAGAGAAGCACCCCCAGAGCATGATGCTGCCACCACCATATTTGACAGTGAGGATGGTGTATTCAGAGTGATGTGCAGTGTTAGTTTTCCGCCACACATAGCGTTTTGCATTTTGGTCTCATCTGACCAGAGCACCTTCTTCCACATGTTTGCTGTGTCCCCCACATGGCTTGTGGCAAACTGCAAACGGGACTTCTTATGGTTTTCTTTTAACAATGGCTTTCTTCTTGCCACTCTTCCATAACGGCCAACTTTGTGCAGTGCACGACTAATAGTTGTCCTATGGACAGATTCCCCCACCTGAGCTGTAGATCTCTGCAGCTCGTCCAGAGTCACCATGGGCCTCTTGGTTGCATTTCTGATCAGCGCTCTCCTTGTTCGGCCTGTGAGTTTAGGTGGATGGCCTTGTCTTGGTAGGTTTACAGTTGTGCCATACTCCTTCCATTTCTGAATGATCGCTTGAACAGTGCTCCGTGGGATGTTCAAGGCTTGGGAAATCTTTTTGTAGCCTAAGCCTGCTTTAAATTTCTCAATAACTTTATCCCTGACCTGCCTGGTGTGTTCTTTGGACTTCATGGTGTTGTTGCTCCCAACATTCTCTTAGACAACCTCTGAGGCCGTCACAGGGCAGCTGTATTTGTACTGACATTAGATTACACACAGGTGCACTCTATTTAGTCATTAGCACTCATCAGGCAATGTCTATGGGCAACTGACTGCACTCAGACCAAAGAGAGCACACCCCACTTTTCAGTTATTTATTTGTAAAAAATGTTTGGAATCATGTATGATTTTCGTTCCACTTCTCACGTGTACACCACTTTGTATTGGTCCTTCATGTGGAATTCCAATCAAATTGATTCATGTTTGTGGCTGTAATGTTACAAAATGTGGAAAAGTTCAAGGGGGCCGAATACTTTTGCAAGCCACTATATATATATATATATATATATATATATATATATATATATATATATATATATATATATATATATATATATATATATATATGTGTATATATATATATATATATATATATATACACACATACATTACTTTTTCATGTGTTAAATATGTTTTATACAAACAGGTATCAGTTTTTGGGGCCGTCCTTTAAAAACTCTGAGCTCAATTTTCTTTGAAAATGGTGAGTTGGTCTTTGGTGGAGTTCTGGTTGGGCACCACTTTTTTGCAACATTGGAAGAACTGCAAACAAGAGAGTTCCTGAAGGGAGGGAGTGCCATTTTCACGTTCAACTTTGAAGGTAAGTTGACATGCTATGCACAGGCGAAAATAAATGATGTTATATTATATTGCTTTTATACTAAAAGTAGTTTAAATTCATTTTAAAACTTTTTTTGCCCTCTGTTATTAGCGGTTCCTCTGATTCATGTCTCCCCCCCTTGAGCTCCAGACTTTTGCGTTAAACGATGCTCCGGAGTAGGATGAGGGAAACATTTTTAGGAAATTGTATACGTCAGGGCATAGGCGTCATTTTAGCCGGGGACATGTCCCTAGCAATATTTATGATTGACAGTTTTCTTCCCCAACACTTTTAAAAACCTGATGCAGAATTTCTTACTAACATCGACTTGTGCTCCCAGAACAATTTCCACATAATCAGTGTTGAACAGACTATTATTTAAATCACTCCATTCCACTTTCTTATACATTCATATTAGGCAAGGCAAGTTTATTTGTATAGCACAATTAATGTTACAGGACAATTCAAAGTGCTTTACATAAAACATCAAAACAGCAGGGTGCAGAAA
This sequence comes from Valencia hispanica, assembly GCA_963556495.2. Classification (NCBI taxonomy): domain Eukaryota; kingdom Metazoa; phylum Chordata; class Actinopteri; order Cyprinodontiformes; family Valenciidae; genus Valencia; species Valencia hispanica. The sequence goes on from OY747710.1 coordinate 17,625,236, forward strand.
AAGCAAAAGTACAGGAATAAAAACCATGATTTAAAGTGAGAAAAAAAAAATCTTGAAAGAAGCCGTGCAGATTTAAAACTTAGAATAAAAATCTAATCAAAAGCAGCTGAGAACAGGTGGGTCTTTAACCTGGATTTAAATAAACTGAGTGTTTCAGCTGATCTGAGGCTTTCTGGGAGTTTGTTCCAGACATGTGGAGCATAGAAGCTGAACGCAGCTTCTCCATGTCTGGTTCTGACTCTGGGAACTGATAAAAGAGCGGATCCAGATGACCTGAGGGGTCGAGTAGGTTCATACTGGGTCAGGAGATCACCAATGTATTTTGGTCCTAAACCATTCTGAGCTTTATAGACCAGCAGCAGAACTTTGAAGTCTATCCTCTGACAGACAGGCAGCCAGTGTAAAGACCTCCGAGCTGGACTGATGTGGTCTACTTTTTTGGTCTTAGTGAGAACTCGAGCAGCAGAGTTCTGGATGAGCTGCAGTTTCCTAATTGATTTTTTAGGTAGACCTGTAAAGACGCTGGTACAATAATCAACCCGACTAAAGATGAACGCATGGACTGGTTTTTCCAGGTCCTGCTGAGACATCAGATCTTTTATCCTTGAGATATTCTTAAGGTGATAGTAGGCAGATTTTGTGATTGCCTTAATGTGTTTTTCAAAGTTTAGGTCTGAGTACATCACTATACCCAGATTTCTGATGTGGTTGGTGGTTTTTAGGTGTATGGACTGAAGCCCTGTGGTGACGTTCAATCTTTTCTCTTTAGCTCCAAAGACAATTACCTCCGTTTTGTTTTTGTTCAACTGCAGAAAATTGTGGCACATCCAGTCATTAATTTTCTCAATGCATTTGCCAAGAGCCTGTACAGGCCCTTGGTCTGTACAGGCTCTAGATGTCACTAGTGTTTTCAGTTATACATCGTTTTGTGATAACCTCCGTTAAAACATTTATGTGAACCGAAATTATACTCTCAAAGAAAACACAACAATGGTCAGACAAGCCCACATCACGCACATTAATCTTGGAAAGGCCCAGACCCTTTGAGATCAGTAAGTCAAAAACATGACCCTTATTATGTGTGGGCTCTTATATGCTGAGTCAGCCCAAAGTTGTTCAGAGTGTTACTCAGGTCTTTAGACCCTTTGTTCTGGGGATTGTCAACATGGATGTTAAAATCACCAACAATAATTATACAGTCAAAATCAACACAGATTATAGACAGCAGTTCACTAAAATTATCATTAAAGTCAGCCCAGTAATTTGGAGGCCGATAAATGTTAAGAAACATGGCTCTAGATGAGGCCTTCAGCTGTACAGCAACATATTCGAAAGAAGGAAAACTCCCAAGAGATAACTGCTTACACTGGAATGATTCATTAAATAAAACAACAACTCCTCCACCTCTCCTGTTCTGTCTGGCCTGGTTGACAAAACTAAAGTTTGGAGGCGTTGATTCGATAAGAGAAACACTGCTATACTTATCTAACCAAGTCTAAGTTAAAAACATAAAATCAAGGCCATGCTCAGTGATAAGATCATTGATTAAAAATGTCTTCCCTAATATAGACCTGACATTTAATAAGGCCATCTTAACAGGTTTAAGAGTATTATTGTGCCCCTTGTGTTTTGGGGCGGGCTGTGTACAGCGTATGTTTACTTTACTTAAAAACATTTTAGAATGCAGTGCTCTGTGTTTTGACATAACTACATTCCTTCTGTTACTTATAAGTACAGAAATTTATCGAACCTTCTAATGAACAGGGTCCCAGCTTGTCCCGGGAAAAGTTCTGACTGCTGATATCCACGCAGCCTGGACCCTTAACACATCATACATCAGACTGTGGAGATTGTACATGCTTACGTAGTGGGGTAGGAGGGGGCCGGGCTTGTTGCCCTACCTTTGATCGTCTTGGTGTGGGGTTTATGGGTAAAGAAAACAGATTGGTCTGGGGGGGTAGGTCTGAGCCCAATGTTGACCCGCTCCATCATCTGCTCAGTGAATTTCAGATGGGGGGAGTGGGGGGAGGGGGGCGGTAGGGAAGACGGGGTTTGCGGGGGCGATGGAGGTCCGCTGTCCTGTTGTTTAGGGCTGTTGAGTGCTTTTGGGGCAAATAAAGATTCTTCTTCCTGCTTCTGTTCGAAGCTTCCCATGAGTGAGGGCAGAAGAAGTCCCTCCCTCTCTGCACTTGTTTGGTCTTCCTTTTGAGATAAGTCTTTGTGTATCTCCTTTTTGGCTCCAGGCACAGAGGGATGATGCAGGAAGTAGAAAATATTGGAGGTAAACAGTCTTACACCTGACCTGTTCAAACTAAATCCATCTGCCTTAAAAAGATGTCTACGCTCCCAAAAAATCTGAAAGTTGTTAATAAATTGCAGTTTTTTGTCAGCACATGCAGATAAAATCCACTTATTTAATGCCAAAAGACGGCTAAATCTTTCTTCTCCTCCTCTGATGGGTGGTAAAGGTCCACTGATGAATACTGCTGCATCCAACGAGCTCACGGTGTTCAATAATCCAGTGATGTCCCGTTTCAGAAACTCCAATTGTTGCTTGGACACATCATTTGACCCTGTGTGGAGAACGATGTTTTTCACTGTTAGATATTTAGTCACAGTTTTAGTCACAGTTAGAAGAAGCCCTGTCTCTTGTAGGGAGTGCAGGCCAGTCGGTCTCATCACAGATTTCCGCTAACTGTGTCCAGCCTGCACTACATCCTCCTGTTTCCCAGAGACATGATTTAGTTTGTGGCTTAGCACCAAGACAGTTCCAGGGAGGATTATCACTCGGTGATTTAAGGTAATGAGCAGAGGCTCCCTCTTTCTTGGTCGTGTTATCTCTGCCTCTTAGCCAGGTGTTAGCTTGCTCATTTCCACTGTTTTGAAAGAGTGGTAAGGCTGTTTCATTTCCACACAATCCATTTACCTCCACATTAACTTCTATCCATTGAACTTTCCACTCCAGTGCTGTTATCTTTTGTAGAAGGTCCTGGTAGTCCATTGTGGAGACGGAAGGCATCTTTTTGCTGTAGCTTAGCGTTAGCACCCTTACGAGCTATATCTAGCTTTAGCTGAATGCTAAGTACTTAGATGCTGTAAGTCAGGCTTCAGCTGTGTGTAGGCCACTCACACAGAGCGCTGAAGATAAAAGATCTGTGAAATATTGCAGTTACTACAAAAAAAGGTTTTTCCCATAAATTAATATGTATTCATAAGTCCTGCAGGTCGGATTATAAGGGGGAAAAAAATTACAAATAAGCAGAAAAATGCAAGCAGAAGGGAGAGCGAAGTAGCGAAGCAGCCAATTGCAGCGAAGCAGGAAGTGGATATGTCAAGGTTTTAAAAGAGAAAGCACCTGTTACTAAAGTGAATGACTACTCCCTATCATAGTCTTTCACGACTTTAAAATAAATTCTAGTCAAAAAAAAATAATTTAAAGGTGCTTTTCTCACCCATTCAGTAAACCCCGTATTGTCTTGCGAGAGTGCATGCGATATTTCGGCGTTCCCGGGTTTTCATTATAATAATGCAAATGAGGATTGCGTGGATTGGTCGTGTATGGAATTATATTTCAGTCAAAAATCCCGAGTGAGATTTTCAACCCTCACCTGCGCGTATTCAACAAGGCACGCACTTAATTGGTCATGCGCTTGATTCAACAACCCGCGCATGTGGATTTCACTTCACAATCGCTCTACACGAAGCTTTCATACACGCATGAAGGTAAATCTTAGGAGAGGCTGCGCCCTCGAAAGGAAATTCTGCGCGAGCGAGTAAAATACTTTTGACTGTTTGGAGGAGGAGCCTAAGGTCAGCACTGACCCTGTGTAATTGGTCTTTTTAAATCGGTAATGCCCACAGGATCAGTAGAGTTATATATTTTTATCACAGTTTAACAATACAAGAAAAGGGCATTTGTCAAACAAAGAAAACATGACTTTGGTGATGCCAGACAGCCAGGAAAATAGCAAAAGTACATGTACGGTGTAGGATTCAAGCAGAGAAAAAAAGAAAAACGTAAATAAATGAAATGAATAATACATTTTCAAATGGGCTAGGGGTAAAAAGTTCACTATCAGTTCATTATATCCTTTCAAGCAATTGCAGTGCTTTTCTCCATTAAAGAAAGTGAAGGAGAAGAAGATATTCAGTTCTTTCAGGAAGGTATAAAACAGAGGTTTGCATTTGAGAAATGTACATTTATGAATGAAAAACTAACAACAGAATATAAATTATGACATTCAGTATGAGTTTTTTTTTTCTTTTTTCGTAGGACACTAAAAGTAATGTGATGTTTGGTGAGCTCTTTTTTTTACGTAATACCGGCACATAAATCAAAACCACGTTTTTGAGGGCGCATGCGCGTGAAGTGCACGTGGGGTGGTTAAAGAACCCAATGGTAAACAAATGCTGAACTTTTGAATATTGGCTTACTGCCCAGTCTAAAATCATTAGGAAACCATATTATACATGTTTTCACGTGGAAAAAATTAAAATTTGAGGTGATGACCCCTTTAAAAGACTCGTAGTCTGCTGTAAACTTGTTCAGAGCTCAGAGTCCTGCAATGTTGCTGGTACCCGTTTAAAGATGGAAAATACATAAATTATATTTTGAGGGTCTGGCGGATGTTTCTTTACTGCGCGTCAAAAAATATTTATGTATTATTTTTGTTTGTTTAAGACTCCCAAAGAGAATCGTGTTGATATAATGTCTTTTGGTCTGACTTCCACATTTCTTACTGGCTTTTATTGCGAGATCTTGCAATTCCTGCGCATGCTGCTTTGAGCCCCTCTGGGCTGCGGACAGGAGCGGAGCGCATCTAGAGCGCATGCATGGAAATTGCGAACGGCTGCGGAGTGCGTGGCGGACCGGAGCGGAGCGCATGCAGTGGAAATTGGGGGGTTGAAGTTTCTCCGAACATAACTGCAAGGGTTGCAAAGGGAAATAAAGGCGAAAACATTTTCAATATCAAACTGAATACAATAAAACCTCCCTCAGCACATAGCTGGCCCAGAACTTTTATTGGGGATGCCCAAATCACCACATTTGACACGCGTGTGGCCATGCGTAATTGGAGACACTGCTTTGGCTGGCATTAGTACACACAGAGACACCGACAACCTCCTGCACCGATACGCAGGACCATCTAGTTTCCACAGTACAGTTTGCAAACATTTTATTATAAATGTAACAACATCCTTTTAAGCTGAAGGACTTGAATTGACAATTAAATTATATATTATTGGAACGACTGGAGAGCTGGGTCGGACTCTCTGGTTCAGTACTTGGCTGGTTTGAGTCTTACCTAAAGAACAGGGACTTCTTTGTTTCAATAAGAAACTTTTCATAAGAATGAACAGAAATCACATGTGGGGTGCCCCATGGCTCCATCTTAGGGCCCCTCCTATTTAATATCTACATGCTCCCACTAGGCAAGATTATAGCAACCAATAAGATTGGCTACCATAACAACAGGGATGACACTCAGCTTTACATTACAATGTCACCAGGTGACTCTGAACCCATTCAAACCCTAAATCAATGCATCGACCAAATAAATGGATGGATGTGTCATAACTTTCTCCAGCTGAATAGAAACAAAACTGAAGTAATTATTTTTGGACCCAAAGATGAACGATCATGAGTCAGCACAGAGCTTCAATTAATACAGCTAGAAACTACTGATCAGGCTCGAAACCTAGGTGTAGTTATGGACTCAGACCTGAACCTCCAGGGTCACATAAAAGCACTAACAAGGTCAGCCTTCTATCACCTGAAGAACATTTCTAGGATTAAAGGACTAATGTTGCAACAGGACCTGGTAAAACTCATCCATGCGTTTCTCTTTAATCGGATTGGGATTGATTACTGCAACAGCGTCCTCATGGGTCTGCCTAAAAAGTCAATGCTGCTGCTCGTGTCCTCACTAGAACCAGGAAAGTAGAGCACATCACCCCAGTTCTAAAGTCCTTACACTGGCTCCCTGTAGCTCAGAAAATAGACTTCAAAATAATTTTACTAGTTTATAAATCATTACATGGCTTAGCTCCAAAATATATTGAAGACCTGTTGTCATGGTACCAACCACCAAGACCACTCAGATCCTCCAACTCTAGCCTACTAAACATCCCTAGAATCAGAACTAAACATGGAGAAGCAGCTTTCAGTTTCTATGCTCCGCTTATCTGGAACAGACTTCCTGATGAGTGTAGAGCTGCTGAAACTCTTAACTGCTTTGAATCGAGACTAAAAACCCATCTGTTTAGAGTTGCCTTCGACTAAATGATTGATGTCATATGTATGAAATGTGTTCATGCTCTCCTGCTATATTGATCTTTCCCTTGCTTTATTGTGTATCATGTGTTATTGTGCATAATGTGTAATGTGTGTTTCATGCTAATTTCCTACTTTTACTTTTAACTTCCAATGTTATATTCCATGTTTGTTTGTTTTGTTTTTAAATCACCAAATCATGTAAAGCACCTTGAATTACCCTGTTGTTGAAAGTGTGCTATACAAATAAAATTGCCTTGTCTTGCCTTAAAAAAAGCACACGGAGAGCACAGACCTCCGCAAAGCACCTTCCACCCCCAGATTGCAATTCACAGGATCTCCATGCATGATCACCTCCAAAATTTGTTTTTAAAAATTTAATTATTCATTTCTTGGCAAATTTCTAACCTTTCCTAAAAGTTTAATCCAAAGTCCGTCCGTCACTTTGTGAGTTATTCTGCTAAAAGATAGATAGATACCAACATGAGCTCCTTGGCAGAGGTGATAAACATTTCATAAAAGTAAAACTGTTTCAGTCTTGCAGTTCCCCTGTTCAAACACTAGATGCTGTGCGTATGCATGGTCAGAGCTGTTCTTAAATTTAGGAACATTTCTACGCACAAGTTCAAGATAGTAAATACCACACCAAGTGTCAAATTGTTCCTTCGCACGAAATAAGCATAGATCTGTGCGTAAATACAGTTGATAAATGAGGGCCTTGGTAGGCTATTTGTGGTTGAATTTTCATGTCAAAAAGATTTTGCCAAGTCACAAAATGAATGAAATTAGGTCTGTCTAGGGAAGTATCATTTAATGCACAAATATGCTTAACCATAGTTTCCCTTGGAAGAAAAGCTCAACATAATGAATCCCAGCTGAGACTGCTCTCTTAAAGAATTTTCTAACATACCCAAAACTGAAACAACGCTGGCTTGGTTGGTGTCAAAAACCTTCTTCAGCATCAAGGAGAGAGTAATCAATCCGACTAAAGATAAACGCATGGATTCGTTTTTCGAGGTCTTGTTGCAACATGACTATTTTTTACAGCAAAATATATTTTCTTCAAGCTATCACATTATCAAATAACATGGACATGACTAAGGCATAAATAAAAAAATTGTTAAAACGACACAAATGTTACAATTAATCAAAAAAACGGAAATAAAAGCTTCTAATTTGTGTTTAACAGTTCTGATAAGTAGTTCAATATAGTTCAATAGTTCAATAAGAGTCTGTGCCTCACCAATCATGAATCTCACCGCACGTCACTGATGTCTTTTACCTCCTCGTGGGTCTTCATAAGGATTTCTGCCTCTTACGGAGTAAAGTAAGCCCTCTATTTGCCATGGTGAATCTTAAATTTTCAGTGGCGGGGTCTAGTAGAGGGAGCCGTGAGCAAGCACTTATCCAGGATAGGTTACATGTGGCTTGATCCGTGTCTGCTCATCCTGGCTTGGTCTTTGTGCAACCAGTTAAGCCTGGATGCTCTTGTTTTGGATTCAGTGAGCTCGGCTCAGTCATTTATCCTGGATGTCTTAATCCTACCTTTGTGCAATAGGCCCAAGAACACAGTTAAAGAGAAAACTAAATAGATAAATAAAATAAATTTAGCTAAAAAATGTTTTGCCTGGATTCCTGTCTGTTTGCACTGTGCCCACATTTAGATCCTTCTTCCTAACCCCTTTTCAGCTGTGCCATGTTTAATTTACAGTCATACATATCTGTTCGAAGTAGGCTGAGAGGGTGTGAAAAGTCACGATTGCTTGAAAATACCCCAGAGAAGGTTAATCAACTGAACAGGCAGCAATCTTCTATTGTTATTTACTTTTTTTTGTCTTTTGGCAGATCTCACCCCTCTAGTTAATGGAAGCTTCTTACCATGTCGTCAAGTGAGACCAGTGAACGTTACACATCGTTCTACAAAGTGGGATGAAGGCCCATGCTTTTTAACAAGGTGAGATATTTAGGTCAAATATGGTTTTACTGTAACACTGCAAAATTTTAAAACATGTGAAGGTGACCATATGAATCCCTAAAATCTGATCACACAGTTAACACCTGAAACAATTGCTACTTTTGACATTTGATTAATGTAAAAAGTTTTCAAATGCTTTTAATCACATATTTTCTCTCTATTGTAGTACTCCTGGGTTCTCTCCTGGTTTGGCTGCTTCTCAGGTCCTACCCCTTCTGCTGGCAGTGATATATGTGTGGGCTTGATCAAGCCACCCTTTCATTAAAATATGTTGCTTTGCAAAAAGATTAACAGTAATGCTTCTAAAATTCTATGGATCATTTCTTTAAAACTATGATTAAAAGAAAACGCTGCACTGCTCACAGCATTATGATTGAGACAAAGTGTATGGAATGAGGACAGTTTATATATGTTTGGTGGTGGGACTACATTTTTCTTTAAAATATTTTGTGATAATGTTAAAACCGTGGTAAAGAAATGCTTACTGTTGGTTTTTCTCTTCTAAATTGTGATGTATGAGCCAGTTTGAGATTTATTTTCGGTTTGAATTTTTCATTGCGGTATTTACTTACACGCTAATGTACTTTACTGTGTCTTGGCTGGATGCCTTAATAAAGTGAATGAAAGTTTTAAAAAAATAATGTGGGACTTTTTCTGCATTCAGTTGTCATAAACTACCACAAAATGTACTGTATTCAATGTTGAACATTACTGTACTGTGAAGTAAAATTTTCACAACTATGAAACATTATTGTTCACCAGTTTATTATCCTGCTTCTTTACTGAATTGGGTGGTTGGTTGGTTGCTTGATTGGTTGGTTGGAGAACCTGCCGTTGTGTGAACAGCCATCTACTGCAACTGATATGTCGTTTGAGTCAACAGAGCAGACACAGACATAAAAAATAAAAACAAAAAAAGGACTGGTCCAGAGAGCTGTTCCGCGAAGCGAGCTTAAAAAAAAACTAACGCTCATTTAAAAGAGCCTTGCTTGAATTAGTGTAACAATTCACTCCAGGTTTATTCAGTTCCACGAACGAAGCTCAGCTGGATTCAATCTCTGCTTATTCAAGCGAGTCGTGACAAGCGAGGCTCAGGCACATCCACGCTACATTAAAGGCAGCTCCTGTCAATCGATGCTAGATAAGTAAGGATGGAAGGAAAGGAAAGAGCTCTTCTCCTAGGCGGAGCAAGAATTATTAATGCAAGCCTATGTGCATACCAAATACATCATAACCAATAAGGGGAACACCAGCTGCATAAAAAAACCCTTGTGAGCCAGGTTTAATTATGTGAATTATTGATTACATGCTGAGTTGTAATACCAGTGTTCTGCAGTGGGAGGTGTTTCTGCACTGACAATCTGGAGTGTGACACACAGCGAGTGCTGAGAAGCGCTTCTGACTGTAAACGTCTAAATTCATGTTGAATCATATTGCCTCGTTGGGTAGGGCAAGATAATCTGGAGTCTATTGTGAATTATTAAAACCAGAGTATAACATGACTGAGAATAGCTGGCAGGTTAAATGTGTAAAAACATGATTTTAGTGAGGATGTAAAAATATGGAGCTGTATGTGAGAAATGTATTTCAATTAATCATTAAATGGCCCTGATATGTCACTAGACGTTAAGAAATCATGTTCATTTCAAATACTTATATCACTGACAACAGTAGTACGGCCAGGATATTGTCATTTAAAAAGTGAAGTTGCAGCCCTCAACTGATGTTGATGTTGTCATCTTGTGTTTTGGCCTGAAGCTCCACCCTCCACCTTTCTACCAAGGACAAGTCAGTAGTGTGCATCAGGGTTGCCAGCTTTGCTCTAGTTACTACAGCTGCAGCTACAAAAGTGTTTCGGATAAAAAATGTCTGTTACTACACCTAAAATACCTCGTTATCATTCAGAAACACGTCGTGACAAATTCCGAAATAAAACAAGGATTTGTATAGGAGATGCATTTGCAAGATGGAGACGGCTAAAAACAGAAGAATTTGAAGCAGATGCCAACACTGCTAATTTTCTCCTGGACAGGTAAGATGCATCTATGTTTGGCTAACTTGTACTTAATGTAAATGTACATTTCAAATATTCATGACAGTTGAACAAAGTTATGCATGTTCGTGCAAAGTACCATTACGTTAGCGCAAATGGAGGAGGAGGGTCATTGAATTGAAAAGGTAAAGAATTGTTTGGGAAATAAAATGGCGAGTCGTCGTTGCTAACGTTAGCAATGTATTATCAGAGTCCGTTTCTCTGTCATTATAATTAAACATAATTAACAGAAAAACAACAACTTACTGTGTAGGACTCGTCACTTGCTATTGGAAGCTCCTCGTAGCAGCCTACGTTCCGGCTGGATCCTGCAGCCTATCTGGCAACCTCAACTGTTTTTCAGTTGTATGTTCATCCATGCAACTGAAAAACCGATATGTAAGGGCTATACAAAAACATTACATTGTATTATTAATGCCTAAAGAATGTAAAATCAAGTTATGTGATCATTAGATGTTGTCATTCAAGAGAGCGCTGTTGACTCTGTCCAACTGAAACATTCAGTCATGTTCTGATGGCTGTTCTCAGAAAACGTGATCATGCTGGATATTAAATCTTATTAATTAGAACTAACTTTCTGATATTTGCGTGTATAAAAACTAGATATATATTGAACACTTATATGAATTCCCCCTGACACACAGAGGATTTAATCTTTGGATGGGCCGTAGTAATTTTGGGTGGGCCTTAATTTAACGAGTCAATATCTTCAATATAAAATATATATAACAAGCAGGTATACAAAAACTATCCCAAATTTAAACTCCTTTTCCCTATCTTTGGATTGTGAATATTGCGGGCAGAGCGATAGAGACTATTTGGTAAACTCCATTTACAGCAGTGTTAATTCCCTGACTGTTTCATTCAGAACACGTTATTCTGCACCGGGAATCAATGGCGTATGTTTGTTTTTAAAAGACAATAACCATAAACATGAGTGTGGTTTGAAAATTGGTGGGGACAATAAATAATCATTCATATATAGCTATTTATCCTTCTGACGTTTTATTATAATATACTCTGTGGTGTAATAACAGGCGTAAAAATTGAAAGCCCGTTGTGTTTTATATTGTTTTTCAAATGGCACTGAAAATCATCATTAGACTGTTGTCAGGGAAAGATCATGTTTATCATCGTAGCACAAAGAATAATGTTGGCTCCAATAATAATATGTTTGTCCCAGAAGAAGAATGCGCAACAAACAAAACAAACGCATTTCCCTTGCAACCCTCGCCGTTCTGTGCGCAGAAACTTCAACTGTAACTTCACTACATTTCTGCATAAATAAGTTTATCTGCTGTACAACATTCCAGAGAAATGAAAAGGGAAATTATTTATTGTAATAAGGGGACACGTTATTTTCCCTTTTTTTTAAAAAAAAAAAAACACAAGCAGTTTACAATTCACATCGCTGACCACTTGTTGCAGACGCGCAGACATTTTCAACTTCAGGTAACGGAATCAATCAAAAAAAGATTCCTATGAGAGCATCTGACTGATTATCATGTCAGACCTGGACACGTATTCAAAGCATCACTATCTGAGACCTCAGCTGAGAGCACAATGAAGAGTTACAGAGGGATTGGATTGGAGGGCATAGCTGCGGCGGACACAGACCAATGGTGGTTTTAAATCAACGGGCGGGTTGGGTCGGGATTTAATCTGGAGATAACTGTGGGTAAAGGGTCAGGTTAAAAAATCATCTTAATGCATGGGGGTTGGTAAAATTCGACCAGTGCAGGACTCTGCAACAGTAAACTGTATATTTTTACTGCAATTATTTTGTATTTAAAACATATGCAAGCAGAAACTATAGGGGAAATATTTATTTTTATGCAGCTTTGATGACGAACCGATCGCAAAAAGTTGTTGCATGACCGGGAAATGGGCTAAAATATGACAGAAATCACACATTACATGCGCCCCTTGCTCCCTGGGGGAAGCGCGCACAGACCTGTGCCATCCTTAGATGAATGGTGTAAGATAACTAATAGTGGGCAGCTTGTTGTGTGGTGGTGCAGATCCCTGCGATGACCGGTCACAGAGTGAGGAAGACTCTGATCGCACCTTAGTCATTTTTTAAAGATATTTATAAATTGATGGCTGTGCCATATCCTCTAACACTTCTGGGCACAGGCTACAACAACTTGAGGTCGATTTTATAGCCAAGTTCCTGTTTCCTTATTCACTTAGCCTGCAAACGCTATTCACATAAGGGGCTACAGTGTAGCGTAGCCTGTAATACATTAAATCATACAACAGATTGCAGTATTTTGAACATTTAAGTAAGGCCTTGAGTAGTTAACCATTTAGTGATGCAATGTGTTAGGAAGCTTTGTCGATTCACTGGGCTTCATTTTTCCCATCACTAGTTATCAGCTAGCTGTTTGCTACCCTGCTAGTCTGCCACAAAAGGGTGGAAGGTTAGGACGATTCTAAGGGCCCAGGCTGATGAAGGGCCCAGAAGAGCAGACCCCTTTTTTTCTTTTCCTATCTATTTTCTCATTTTAATACATACGTTAAATGTCCTAGGGCCCCTCATGCCCTTAATGTGTATTTTGTCTATTTTGACCATAGATTTAATATTTAACAAATAATGTATTTACTGTTTCAGTCACACCCCTCCCCTTTACAATGGTTCATTCCACCTGTCCTTCCAGGTGCTTGCTGGCAGTGTTGCCAACTTGGCGACTTTGTCTAACGACTTTTCAGACCCCCTTAACGACTTTTTTTCCCCAAAAAGCACCTAGCGACAAATCTAGCAACATTTCTGACCACCAGTAGCTACTTTCTGTGAAACTTTGTCGCCGATATTTCCTGCAGTGTAGAGACCCAGCCTGCTCCTTGACGCTCAGAAAGGGAATGATCCGCGCATGTGTAAGCAGCATGAGCAGAGTATGTCCACTGACCAATCAAACCTTTTTCGGTTCATTACATCCACTCACAAAGTTGATTTGTAGGCAATGTCAATTCAAAAGTAAAAGATAAATCTGCATGTATATAAGACCATAGACCGGTCTTTCAACGGGAATTAAGCCAGAAGCTTGTCTGTACTATGCTGCATCCATCTCACATCTGTGGTGCATTCAAGGAACCTTCAAAAGTATGGTGAGTTCAAAAACGTAGGACATTTAAAACTTAAGACAAAAAACCCACTGAAAATAATACCATAAGCAATAAACTTCTGTTTAATGGCAGTTGGCAAGAAACCTTTGATGCATATTAAATATGCCCTACTTATTTTTTTCCAAAGTACTAAAAAACAAACAAACAACTATATTTTCTCTATCAATTTCGTCTTCTTGAGATTCCTCAGCAATTTTTTTCCAGAAATTAAAATTTTGTTTAAAAGGTCTTCAATGTCCAGTTGCAATTTGATATCTTGTAAATTTTGTACCAGTTTTCTCAACAGTTTACTTCAGGCAAAATAATAGAACATGCTCCACAGTCTCTTCTTGAAGACAAAAGTCATATTTCCCTGTAGCATGTTTCCCCTGCTTAAATAATGTATTGTTTAACCCTGTAATCCTAATCTAAATATAATTATTTCCTCCTTTATGTTTTATTTGTCATTACACTATGACGTCATCATTATGCAAATTAGCGTGTGGCGACATCTAGCGACTTTCTGGGACAAAAAGTGTACAAGTCATGTTTATTGGGGTAAATTTCATCAGTAAAAATATGGGGGCCCAGAAATTTTTTTTTCCATAGGGCTCAGAATTTCTGGCGGCACCCCTGCTCAGCGCCATAGAGAGTTACGACAGACTTTGAACTAGCAGACACGTGGTCACGTGGTTCATGGATCCCTCAATAGTTCCAAACATCCCGGCTGTCAGTCTGTCTGAGTGGGTTCTGGCGGGACAGAACGTAAAATCGAATATTTTCTCATTTCTCCTGGCGATTTTTGATCATTGACTAATAATGTGTTCTGATTATTTTTTACTGAATAGCCTATGCATTTTTATTTTATCAAAGCATTTCTAGAGGAACAGACAATCGTCACTGTTCTACATTTTAGAGGGAAACGAGAGTGCTAACACATTGTAGAATACATGCACAGTAGATCACCGATCATATTTATTGATCAATTAATGCACTACACTGCTCAATATAAGCATGTCTAATAACCTTATGTGCCACAATAAACCTCTAAACTTGAGTATTAATACTCGATTTATAGCCTGTTTTCTGAATGTTAGCATGTTAATGCCATACCTTGTTCTCCTATACACTTAAAACATGCCAGTGGTTAAGACCTCTGCTCCAGCTTACCTTTAGATCTCCATCTTTCAACAAAGCATGGGATATTATTGTTCCCAGGATTTACTCCCAAAACAACCTATGTCTAGCAGATGACATTCAGTCTGTGTTCTCTCTGCCTGCTGTTAGATAGACAATTAGCTGAATGTAAGGCTGATCTAAGTTTGTGTTAATTGTGGAAAAACAATATGCAAACTTTTTATTATACAATATTAGGCACAATGTAAACACGCTTTAACGAAGTATTTTTACTATCATTCTCACAGTCATTACATCTGTACAAATGCACTGCATCGTCAAATTTGGGCAATGTGGAAATGTGCTGAAGCCCTAAGGAAGGTTAATCCTTGATATCATTAACAGCAGCTCCCTTTGACAACAACCACTGGTGACCTTCCTGAAAACAACAATAGAGAAACAGTTCATTGGTCAAATGTTTTGCTTTGAAGTACTTAATGGGTGAAAAATTAAAATTACAAATCAAGATGTTTAGGGTGGAACAAGGGAAAAGTTTAAAGTATAATTATACATATCACTTTATATTTGGTTTTGTACAACATTTTATATGTATAAAAATGTATATTTAAATAATGCCATTATAGGTTGATTGCTTTATCATGACTGGCTGTGCTGCATTTGGATGCAGCAATCGGTCCAAGAAAGGGATCAGAACGTACAGCTTCCCTAAAGACACAAAAATAAGGAGGAAATGGTTGGCTCAAGTCAGCAGGAGAAACCTCACCCTCATCAGAGATCATAATAACAGAAAGCTGTGTGCAATAAATTTAATCTGCACTGTCAAATATTTTCAATCAGGGCTCTACACCCCACCCTGGGATGGCCCTTAGGCAGAAGATGGAAGAGTACAACAAAGCCATCACATTCCTCCAAGACATGATAACACTCTTCTGTGGACTTAAGATTGGTCAAACGGGTAGCTGGAAACCAGTCCAAAAGGGAATTAGGATGGCAACATCTACAATTTTATCAATCCAAAAGACATGTCTGACCATGGACATCTGTTTGTGTTGACAAGCAGGTTTACACAAGACCGTCATGAAAGCTTGTTCAGCTGCATAGGGTAAATAAATCCTGTTTCAACACCAGTGGAGTTTCACCAGGCACTGCGATCAATTTCTGTTGGGCAGTTTCTTATGGCAGTCCAATCAGGACGTTATCAGGAGGATGACAGCAGTCTACTGGCAGAGTTCCTGGACAATAAGGAGACATGTCCCAGTCCTAGCCTGAGTGTGGACCAGCTCATTGGAAACACAGGTACTGATGATCTCACCAACAGTGAAACCTGTGTTCTGTACCATCTTACAGGATACATTGTGAACAACATCTGTGATGGATGCTCTAGTTCAATAAAGCAAAACTTATGACAGTCTGGAAGGAGAGCACTGTACCCTATTGACACTGAAGGAATTCAAACCAGGAGAGCTGTGTCGACCATCACGAGGCCTTCAGTCCGGTCCAGAAAGTGGAGGAGCTTTTCCATACAATATCTGACGCATCTCTCATGGAGCTCCCAAATGCCATGGACACTCTAGAGAGAGAAGCAAGTCTGTTAGAAAGCATGCTCCCTGCATGTCATGATGTGCAAAAAAAACCCAAAACCAGCAGATTCATTAGGCTGAGACTACGAATTGCAGCATAACAGATCTTCCATATGAGAGAAAAAAAGTGCTGTCCAATGCTGGCCATCTTGGAAGTAAAAGCCAAACAAAAAACAAAGAAATAAGAGCAATGCAAAACAGCATCTGATAGCACAAAAAGCAAGCCCCCACCAAACACCTTGATTGTTGCCATGGAGGAACTTGTGTTTTGGAGGGATTTTGTTTTGGTCCCTTGTATTTTAATTTCACTGAATCTACATACATTATTTTAATCATAGACAGTCTTGGCATGTTCAGGGTATAAAAAAAACATTGCAATGCTTGCATTAGCTTTGGTATGAGATAATGTAATTTCTGATAATTGTGATTTTATTTTGACAGGCTCCCCATCACCCAGCCACCTCCAGCACTCCACCATTCCCCTTACCAACTTATGTATTGCTCCATCACTGACAGAACTGGGAAGTTCCACCAACCTGATCACTGATCAGCTCTTCACTCAGCAACTCATCTGAAAACAGGAAGATGGACATGAATGCAACGCAGTGTTACCTGTAATAGTTCAATAAGACTTTTTTAGTTAACCTTCAACAGTTATTTATTTAGGCTGATGTTATTGTTAAAACTCCAAGACTGTTAAAAAGGAGCTAAAGTAAAACTTGCCTAACACTACAGATTCTACGTCTAAAGCTCACTAATGAGTTATAGGATAATTTTTTTTTTCTTATTTGTGTGGAAAAAGTCAATGCCACACTTGATGCTGCACAAATAGTAAGGCCTGGGAGATCCTCATCATCTGTCCCTACCTCCAGAATCTGCCAGATAACTCTCCAGACGGTGGCACATATCTTACATTTCTGACTACAGAATGAGAGTTTCTATTTAGATGTACCAAAAATAGACAGGCTGGTAACTAGTATTAAGGTAAACTAAAGTTTTAAAACCAACAAAATGTTCTGTTTTTCAATCTAAAGTCCAACTCAGACTTAGACTTAACTTTATACATCCCTTTGGGATGACTCCCTCAGGGAAATTAACATTTCCAGCAGCAAACAAATGGGTGGAGTAAGATAAATAAATAAACATATACAGAGCGTATGATTAAATTAAATAATATATATATATATATATATATATATATATATATATATATATATATATATATATATATATATATATATATATATATATATATATGATATTGCACTGTGACTACTGCTCCCCCCAAAACTCCCCCCCCCCCATCAACTTTTTTTTTACGATAAACAGTATAAATGAGTGTCTAATAGTGCTATCTACATGCCTGGTCATTATTTTTGGTATTTTAGTACATTTCAGTAAAAATACTAATTTTCTACCAAAAACCGTCAGTGTGGCACCCTCTCCAGGTTAAAACACTGCAGTTGAATTTGAATTGGGCATCACTACTGGCTCAGCTTGGATTACTGACGTCAGCAGTTATAACTGACGCCTTCCTGCTGCTGTGGAGTATAAAACAAGCCCAGTCTCCGCCACACCTCCGTAGCGAGTTGTGATTGGAATAACAAGGAAGTGTTGACGCCGCCCAGCCCTCCCCCCCCAATACCTTGGTCCGCCAGGCACGCTTCCTTTTGGCGCATTTTTCAAACCGGAAATGTAGGTGGAGAAAGACTCTGGATGGGGGGTGAGTTACTCTTTAAAGTCTACTTAATGGTGTGGTAGGGAAAGTGCTAGAATGACTATAGTTTACTTAATCTCTGTAGAACATGGATTACTGCAGCTTTGCCAATGCTTTACCTGTTATTGTGCACTGGTGGTTCAAAGAAGGTTACTATGTGTCTCCCTCCTTCACAAGAAAAAAAAAGATAATTTCCAAAATAGTTGTTAATGTTCTCTCCAGTAGCAAAAACCAGTCAGCCACATTGTGGAAACTAAATGAGCACTACCTATCCCTGTCAACATAAGTCTGTTTGGAAGTTTTGACCAGCCTATGGAAAGCAGATGACTTCAGGCTCACTACCCAAATGTGTGAACCTAATTATTTAACCAGCTAAAATTGACCATCAATATTGTCATTGTTGCCTTATAAAGCATTGGCTCCATAACCTTACGTGTTATACATTTTTACAAAATACCAGTGGAAGGAGACCAGTGTTATCAAAATGTTTAATCATAAATTCAGTGAACACCATTTTTTCGAAACAAAAATCAAGCAAAGACTTGATACAAAGTTTTGCCAATCAATAAAACCTAGACAATTATTGGAGGGTAATGAAATAAGATCCAACTTAGTTATATAGAAAGGTAAAATGAGTTAACACAATAGGCATCAAGACCTTATCTTATCTTACAAATCAATATAAACTTGTTTCAAATATCTAAATATGCTGTTTTAAAATGTAACTTTTTCAGTTCAGTACATCCTAAAGACTTATATTTATTTATTCTATATTCACAGACTCAACCGTTGCATTCAAGATGTACTGTGGCTTCTCTAATGGTACCATGTGTGAAATGAAGAGCTGCTCACAGAGATGCCAGAGTTGGGCAGTAGTAAGACAAGTTTCTGGAGGTCCAAAATATGATCACACTAGTCTACTCAGTGAAAACGGTAGTTAGGGTAATGTATTATGGATTTTAAATTACATTTTAAAATTTGTACAGCAAAATGGTTAACTATGTTATGTTTATGGCACATCTAATTTTCCCACAATACAATTTTCATTTTCATATCGTATTGTTAAGCATTCAGGCAAGCTTGTCAATTATATATTTTATCATATAGTCTAGTTATATGTATTAAAATTACCAAACTCATTTAAATATCCTTTTAGCCCATAAAGAAAGATACTTCATGTATGCAAGCACAGCACCAGGCCAGGATGGAGACTCAGCACAACTGGAAACCCAGAGAATGGATCTAAAAAGGGCGTGTCCTGTGCAGTGTCTGCAGTTCTACAATTATCACAGTGGGATACACATGAACTTGAGAACAGTGAAGAAACACCCCAGAACTAGGGAACTGGTCATTGACAAGTTCCCTAGTTCTGGACTGCTTTTTCACCGTTCACGATCATGAAGAATGCTGGGACCACAGTTACAAAGGTTAGTATTAGTAACACACTATGTTGTCATGGATTAAAATCCGGCTGCGCCCCTGCTTAAGCCAGCACATATCCGCGCCTGTCTACAGTTTGCCAGAGACCATCTGGATGAGGGTTGGGAGAATGTCATGTGGTCAGATGAGACCAAAATAGAACTCTTTGATATAAACGCTACTCGCCGTGTTTGGAGGGAAAATAATTTTGAGTTGCATCCCAAGAACACCATACCCACTGTGAAGCTTGAGGGCGGAAACATTATGCTTTGGGGCTGCTTATTTGCAAAGGGCACATGACGACTGATCCGTATTAAAGAAAGTATGAATGGGGCTATGTATTTTGAGATTTTTGGCAAAAACATCTTTCCATCAATGAGAGCATTAAAGGTGAAATGTGGCTGGATCTTCCAGCATGACACTGATCCCAAACACACCGCCCGACCAACAAAGGAGTGGCTACCTAAAAAGTATTTCAAGGTTCAGTCTCCAGATATCAATAGAAAATCTGTGGAGGGAGTTGAAAATCCATGTTGCCCAGCAACAGCCCCAAAACATCACAGCTTTAAAGAAGCTCTGCATGGAAGAATGGGCCAAAATACCAGCTACAGTGTGTGCAAACCTGGTGAAGACCTACAGGAAACGTTAGATCTCTGTCATTGCCAACCAAGTTTACTTCACAAAGTATTGAAGTGAGCTTTTATTATTGGCCAAATACTTATTTTCTGCACCATTGTAAAAATACATTCTTTAAAAATCATACAATGTGATTTCCTGGATTTTTTTTACATTCTGTCTCTCACAGTTGAAATGTACCTATGATGAAAATTACAGACCTCTCTCATCTTTTTAAGTGGGAAATCTTGCACAATCAGTGGCTGCCAAATACTTTTTGCCCCACTGTATGTACATGTTATATATATATATATATATATATATATATATATATATATATATATATATATATATATATATATATATATATATATATATATATATATATATATAATTTTTTGTTGGTCAGGAACCCCTCATTGGATGAATCCTCGAGAGACTGGACATCTTGCTTTAGAAGAGAAAAAAGGGTTAATCTGTGTAAAACCTCTTGTTGGGATGCAAGGTAATTTTTTGGTATAACACACTTTCAACAACAAGGTAATTCGAGGTGCATTACATGATTAGGTGGTAAAATAAAAATAGCAGTAAAACACAGACAAAGCATATAAAGAAAAGAAAGCAATAAAGCCAATAGCACACACAAAACATATGATACATGAAATCATTACTCAAAGGCATCTCTAAACAGATGAGTTTTTGGTTGTGATTTAAAAGAACTCAGTGTTTCAGCACCTTTGCAGTTGTCTGGAAGTTTGTTCCAGATTAGAGGAGCATAGAAACTGAAAGCTGCTTCTCCATGTTCGGTTCTAATCTTAGGGATGTTGAGCAGACTGGAATTTGAGGGCCTGAGTGGTCTGGGGGGGTTGGTATAGTAACAGTACATCTTCAACATACTTTGGCACTAGGCCATTCAATGATATTAGAAATGTTCTTCAGGTGATAGAAGGCTGACCTTTTTATTGCCTTTATGTGATCCTGGAGGTTCAGGTCTGAGTCCAATAGGACACCTACATTTCGGGGCTGATCGGTATTTTCTAGCTGTATTAACTGAAGCTGTGTGCTGACTCTTGATCGTTCCTCTTTAGGTCCAAAAGTAATTATTCTGTTTTGTTTCTGTTCAGCTATAGAAAGTTATGGCACATCCATCCATTAATTTGCTTGATGGGTTCAAAGTCACCTGGTGACATTGTAATTTAAAGCTGAGTATCATCTGCATAGTTATGGTAGATAATCTTATTGGTTGTTATTATCTGGGCTAGTGGGAGTATGTAGATATTAAATAAGAGGGGCCCCAGGATGGAGCCCAGGGGTACCTCACATGTGATTTCTGTTCGTTCTGATGAAAAGTTTCCTATTGAAACAAAGAAGTCCCTGTTCTTTAG
This sequence comes from Valencia hispanica, assembly GCA_963556495.2. Classification (NCBI taxonomy): domain Eukaryota; kingdom Metazoa; phylum Chordata; class Actinopteri; order Cyprinodontiformes; family Valenciidae; genus Valencia; species Valencia hispanica. Next base: position 17,646,496 of record OY747710.1, read on the forward strand.
GTAAGACTCAAACCAGCAAAGTGCTGTACCAGATAGTCCGACCCAGCTCTCTAGTCATTCCAATAATATATCATGATCAACAGTGTCAAATGCTGCACTGAGATCCAACAGAACCAGCACTGTGGTTCTACCACAGTCTGTATTTATGCGGATGTCATTGAAAACTTTGACGAGGGCAGTCTCAGTGCTAAGGTGAGCACGGAAACCAGACTGAAAAACATCAAAGCGGTTGGTTATTGTTGGGAAGCTATTTAACTGCTAAAACACAGCTTTGTCAATAATGTTACTGATTAATTAGAGATTGCCCTGTAGTTCTGCATTAACGTGTTGTCCAGATTATTATTTTTTGGCAGTGTTATACATGTCATAACTGCTGTTTTTAAAGCCTGGGGGAAGACAACTGACAGGAGGGATGAGTTCACAATCTGAATCGGATCAGACACGATGACAGGGAAAACTTTCTTAAGGAAGGCTGTGGGTAGGATATCAAGACAGCAAGAGGAGCTTAATTGGTTAATGATTTCTTCTAAGTTTTTTTGGTTTAATTCCTGGAATACTGGTGTTATTTGGGTATAACATTGGTAGTCGGTTCGGTGCTGCGATACAGAACAACCGTCCAATTGTTAGAACCTTTTCAGTGAAAAAGCTGGCAAATTCATTGCAGGCCCTGGTAGTTCAGAGGCTACAGTCACTGGAGGATTAGTTAGAGAAGAAAGTTTCCCTAGCTTCTTTTATAGTTAAAAGGGGGGTATTATGCTTCTTCCAGGTACATATTACCCTTCTATAGCACACTCCAATAAAATTGTCACTTTAAGTCTTTTAAAAGTCCGTCATATATCCAAATCCACCTTAAAAAAATGTACTTCCGTATTGGACGCCTTGATTTTCGCCTGTGCCTCTCTAAGACCCTTCTACTCTTTCTGACACTCCCCCTTCAGTTTGTCACATACCGTGCATCATCGCAGCATGCACGGAGTCGGACTCTGACGCATTCGTTGTTTACATAAAAGACGCGCAGCTGCAGCAGGTGTGTCGCAATTACTGCACCTGGGACTCAGCCGGAGTTGTGTGAGGTGGGGAGGGGCAGGGGAGCTCTGTAGGGACGAGGCTCTCGGCTGAGTACGTAAGGTCGGAGGAGGAGATGGGTGGAAAAGGCGGGAATATGTGGGAGCAGGCGTTTCAGCAACCCCGAATACTACCAGCAGAGACCGGCAGACACTCAAAGATTGCTCTAACATGAGTGAATGGGTCAGAGCAACACTTCAGGTATGTTTTTAATGAGGGAATATTAAGCTTCAGAAAGTCCATTTTGCATAATACCCCCCCTTTAACTGATATATGTTCAATCTCACTTTGTAGATCTTACAGTGTACCTGGAGTCGAGTTTTCCGCCATTTTATCTCGGCTCGTCGACACTCCTTTTTTTCACTACGTCCTAGTGGATCGCTTGTCCATGGAGACTTATTTCTACCTGAGACTAATTTCACTTTAGTCGGAGCAATGGAATCAATGATGTCTGAAATTTCCATGAGGAAATTATCTACCAGCTTGTTTACAGAGTTGGAGTTGGTAGATGAGGGGGATGTGGTGGAAGGGTAAATACTTTTAAAGGTTTCAACTGAACTGTCCCTGAGAAAAGTTTTTTTTATTTACAGATATCTCACTGTGGCTTGATATTTTAGCAGAGATGGTACTTTCAAAGAAAACACAGAAATGGTCAGATAGAGCAATATTGATGTCAGATATATTTAAACCTTTGCAAATAATTAAGTCCAGAGTGTGTCCTCTATTGTGCGTTGGTTGTTTGACATGCTGGGTTAGGCCGAAGTCGTGAAGATTGTCACTTAATGTTTTTGCTAGTCTATCCTGGGGGTTGTCAGGATGGATATTGAAGTCCCTCACAATGATTAATTGGTCATAATCGACACATATTACTGATAAGTGTAAATTAATCCACACCCAACTATATTTTTCATTAACTATAATTGATACTTTTTTTAATAGATCTTACTCTACTAACTAGAAGTACTCAAGTCAAACCAGTGAACATAAAACATCCACCAACACGTCTGGAAAATATTGATCACAGTAGGTAAATCTTCAACTGCAGATGCATCAAAATGTCAGAATCCTACATGAATCAGCTGCTAGTCAGCCTGATTGGTTCTGACTGACTGGCAAATGGACAGTTAGAAACTAAAAATTCACATTTTATCTCAAACATTTAATGCTGTTAATTTGTACCAAGTGCAGCTGACAACAGCTCTCTTCAGTTTGTAAATTGTTAATATCTGAAAATTAAGTTATAAAAACACAGAGATGTAAGAAGACACTTAAAGGAAAACTATTTTTCCACAACATTTTAGGCCATTTTTTAAAAAGGTCTGCTTCACCGAGGCTGCAAGAGAAAAGAGAGAGACTTTCCTTAGATACCAGAAGGAGGAATGACAGCAAAGTTCTGTTTTGTCCTTTTTAACTATCATGTTATTGATCATGTTGGATTTAGAAATATTGGTAGCCTTTTAAAAGTCAGTCTTAACTTCTGACCTTATTTTTTAGGATAAACACAGTAATGGTAGCCGTGCTAATTGCCAATAAAATAAAAAATACTTTGAAATGTCAACTTTTATCTTTGTTTAAAAATAATGGTACCACTCTCTCAAACACACATTACTAGAAGTATTTCTGAGACATCTACTGTACCTCCTTAACAAATGTAGTACTTTCTCAAGATGTACTGTATAAAGTAGATAAGTTGCTAAATATATTTTGTACCTTATCTCTAAAAATGAAAAATAAATGGAAAAAAAACAATCCTGGACTGGACCCATCCTGTCTCCCTCTGCCTCAGCAGCAGCGCCGGCCTTGTGCAACGCTGACTCAGCGCCCTGAGCCAGCGGCTCGAATTGATGCGGCTCGGGGCCGCTGGGCTCCTTAAAGTCTCCCTCTATCTCCGGAGACGACGGAGGAGATCCGCTGGCTCATGGCGCTGAGTCAGCGCTGCCTGAGGCCGGCGCTGCTGAGGCCGGCGCTGCTGAGGCAGAGGGAGAAAGGAGGAGTCCAGTCTCTGAGTGGTAATGCTAACATAGGCTAATGTTCAAAACAGATGAACATCGATCAGTTGCAAAACAGCCAACGTTGCTTTGGTCACTGTCCATGTTTCAGTGTCAGATTAAGCTAGCTGTCACTGTCCTCCTGAATCCTGAACACACCCCCACGTTCCCCCCTCCGCTCATCCTCCACACTTGGCCATACCCCTCCGTTCTTCCTGGCACCGCCCACTTTGTAGAATGTTTCTGTTGTCTGGGGCAAGGGGCAAACTCTGCCGCTCAGAATTGAGGCCATCCCGGAAGTAACAAAAATTGCAGTTCACCCCTCATCCGCTGGGGGCTGGCTCCAGAAAGGAGCAATTTCCCATTGACTCCCATGTTAAAGAGGCCAACTTCACAGCAGAAATAAACATGTTTACAGCCTGGTTCGAAAAACCATTTTAGGTTTAATAGGTCAGGTTTACCGTCATGACAACTCTGAGGGGGGTGAATTTTTTTCTAACTCATTCGTTTAGACATAATTTAATCTTGAAATTATGAATAATTAGGGGCGTGTCCTTTTGATTGACAGGTCTCGGATGAACCGTCAGCGCTACTGCTGGTGGCTAACGGTGGCTAGCAGCTTGCCACCATAGACTGCTTACCACCCCTGCTTGCTCCGGGGAAGGCCTTCAGCCTGGGACTCACGTTTAGACTTTGGCCATTTCCCTTCTCTGAACTTGAGCATCAGTTGTATCCGCAAACTTTATTAGTGTTTAGATTTAAATCGTGCACTTATTGGACAAAGATGGCTTGCTGTGGTACTGATTGCACTAACAGATCGTCCAAGAAGTCTCTGGTCCATTTTTTTCGGTAAGTAAAATAATATTTCTGTAAGTTAATTTGTAGATGAAGCTCCTGCAGCTGAGCTCCTTAATTAGCAAAGTAGCTCGTTGACCATGCTGTGAAACTAAA